>JBBPKE010000182.1:17282-31688 GCA_038089095.1 Tylopilus orsonianus | reverse complement strand
GGGCATAGCCCTATATGGAGTTAGCGCTTATGTCATAGCTAACCCTTAGCTAAGGCCACGTGTCTGGCAACCACTTAGCTAATCCCTACTTTGTACCCATAACCTAGGGTTCCATTCTAGGTTAACCGTGTAACGTTCGTTACAATTACTGGGGAGTCTGTGACAGGTCCATTTCAAGGACACACAAAAACTATTGCATCTGTTGTCTATTCACCTAATGGATCCCATATTTTCTCTGGCTCTTTTGACAAGACAATTAGGGTTTGGAATGCAATTACTGGGGAGTTAGTGGCAGGTCCATTTCAGGGGCATACAGATTGGATCACATCTGTTGCCTGTTCACCTGATGGTTTCCATATTGTCTCTGGTTCCAAAGACAAGACCATTAAAGTTTGGAATGCAATTACTGGGGAGTCTGTGGCAGGTCCATTTCAGGGGCACACAAACTGGATTACATCTGTTGCCTACTCACCTGATGGTTCTCATATTGTCTCTGGCTCTTTTGACAAGACCATTAGGATTTATAATGCAATCACTGGAGAATTCCTAGCAGGCCCATTTCAAGGTGGCACAAATTGTGTGGACTTTGCTATATTTTCTTCTAATGGCAAACATGTCATATCTGGGCCCTTTGAAAATTCCATTAAGGTTTTTCAAGTGAATGATCTTATTTTTTTTAATAATTTCTATTTCAAAGATGGCTGGATCCAGTCTTCAGATGGCCATTGCTTTGGTTGGATTGCTCCTTGGAATAGACAGGGCTATTATCTTCCCATTCATTCTTTTTCTTTATACTTCCATGAATCTTATCCACATGACATTGTTAGTTCCTTGTTTGGAAGAAAATGGTCTTCTTGTTGGAAAGAGTAATTTTTTTCTTTTGTATTCATGCTTGTCATTTTCCTTGTCCATTTTTGTTTTGGTTTTCAGCTCAAACAATGTACATATACAGTCATGAATACTGTCTGTTCAATTATATCTAGCAATGGCCCTCCTGGAATTCAAGTTAATCCTGGTTCTTTATCTAATGCCTTTTCAACTACTCACCAGCCACAGAAGCTTCTATGTAACCCAGGTTGGTTGCATAGAAAGCCTTTGTCATGTGACAAATCTATGGATACATTGGCAGCTTTTCTTGTACATATTAGAATCTCTTACAACTCACTTTGTAAACTTGAATGGATAGAACAATAAAAGGAATCAAGTTTTCTTAGCTTCAATTTTAATTCAGATAAATTTTCAGTATCATAAGAGATCCTCTGATAGTACAAACCATTTTTTTCCCTTTTTAGATGCTTGTCAAATATTGAATCCACAGGGCAACATGCTACATGGCTGAAGAATATAGGAAGCTTGATATGCATTAATCAACTTGCTTTAAAACTAGCATTTTCAGAATTCTGCTTCAGAGGGCTATACATGGATCAGTACTTCACAGATGCCTATACAAGGAGTCACAGATGTCACCTTGTTCAGTACATCATTGTCATATGCTTTTACTATCACAAGAAAGTCTCTTGAGTATGTCATATGGGTCAAGGTGTTGTGCTTGGCCTGGATAGAGCCTGGCATAGTTCTAACTGAACTAAACATGAGAAGATAAGGACTAGCTCAGAAATAGAGCTAAGATGAGAATGTGAGTAATTGCTCTGAATGTACAGTACTAATGATTCTAACAGGTAATGAGCCCTGCCTGCACTCAGTAAACAGGAAAAGCTCACTCACAATAACTCCAGACTCAAAATGGCCATTTGAGTTATTCTCAAAAATAGCTCTATACAATGGATTTCTGAACCAGGAGAATACATGCAACTTAAAAAAGACAAAAGTAACTGATTGAACTATTGGATATCACTTGAATGCCTAATAAAGGAATACAGTCTTAAAAGCAAGCACTTATAAAAAACCATCTTTTTGTTAGTCCCAGTCTCCATTAAACTACACATCACACTACTAAGCCAACCACATGAAATACTCAAGTACTTCATAAATCTATTCAAAAAGTCAAATGAAGTCATGTACACAGCTCAAAACTGTTCAATAGCAACTGTTGGAGGTGTAAAAAGCCTGGACACAAGGGTCATGAACATGCAAAGGCAGTTAAATGCCAGAATATCAAAAAAGAGTGCTATGGGAAGCTTTGCAAGTGGAAACCAGACACAGAAAGACCAATTGAAGTCAAGTCAAGAAGCTAAAGGGGTCAATACAACAATAAAAAGGACATGAAGATCCTATGAACCAGTCACATTCAGAAAACCCTAAACAGCAAGTCAGCAAGTTTATAAAACAATCACTGACAGCAAGAACCTGAATGTGACAAATGCCAAGCCTACATGTGAATGTGTCATTTACACCACTGGACAGACTACTTAGAATCAAAATGGCAAAAAAATTAACATGGCTGAAAATGTCAAAATTGCAAGTGGAGAGGGTAAAAAGGCTGAAGAAGTGAGCAAATGAAGAGCAGTTGCATCTGAGCAACCAAGCAAAGGAGCCATAAATAAAATCCCAGCCAGTGAGGGTCATGCCATGATGAACAGTTGAAATGACAGTGACAATATGAATATTGATCACATGTCAGAAATGCCAAAGAAAGCCTGTAATGATGAAGTTAGGCCCAAGCAAGTTGGTTTACCAGATGGAACAATGAATGCAAGGATTCATGCAGCTAACAATGATAACAATAATGAGTGTGGCAGCAAAGCAATCACACACACAAAATTCTAAAAGAATGGTCAGTCAATGATAAAAGCCACAACACACCAGATGAACCTCAGAGCACACTGCTTGAGGGGAAGAACTGGAAATCAAGCAGTGGGCATGGCAATCTCACCACATATGATGACAATGGCAGCAAGACAGCAAAGCCAAAACTACCAGAGGACCCTGCAGACACATCAAGGGATAATGAATGTCACCAGATGCACCCACAGTGCCACCCGACCAGCCTATTGGCATAGATGAATGGGATGGCAAGTCAGGGGATGCAAAAAGGACCAAGAGAATTGATACCAGCATCAAGATTAGTGTTGAGTGGATATTGAAGGCATTGGGAGAGAACATAGTGGTGACCAGCAATGGCGACAATGAACCTGAGAAACCAGCCAAACAACCAGACAGCATGGACAGAAGAATACAAGTCGAGTTGGGTGGAAATGTCGACAGCAAGCTAAGTGGAAATGCTGCAGATGTGAGCACGGACACAGATGTTGATGACAAGGTTAGAGAAAAGGCAGAGGAAGCATGACAAGAAGCGCACGTCAAGAGGGAGGACACGAGGGCATGTTGTAGCGCATAAATTGAGGGAGAGAGAATAGCCATGACTATGTAAAAACGATCAGCAGCACAAGCTGACAAAAATGATCAGCACACTCTACAAAGCAGCAACTACATACCCGAAGAACCACCTGGGCCACCTGCACTACCAGGCCAGTGTACGCAACGACAAGAAGAGCCCCCAAGAGTAAAGCTCAAGGGGGAGTGGACTATGTTGGTGAGCTTTGACGCGAGCTGCGCCAGAGTTGAAGTGAGCACATCAGAAGTATCCAGCCATGACAAGGATGCCAGGAACAAGGATGCCAGGAATAGACATAAGCTGACAAATAATTCATCAGAAAATGCTCGTGAACGCCTTGATAAAGAGGGAGAGAACTTACCCCCAAGGAAATGTCCTGCAAACATCAAGGATGAGCACATCGATGAAACAGACGCATCAAGTCGAAACACCGCGCCAAGAGGCTTGAAGGTCAAAGAAGTTGGCGGGAGACAGCAGCAATCAAAAGCGCCAAGTCGACAGTGTTAGAGCAGAGACAGATGGGGGGACAGTGCGAAACGAATAGAGCAACAAGCGATGCACGCAACTGTTGTAAACTTGATCAGCATGCTTTAGCTTTCCTTATATGGTAATAGTTACATAAGCTTAGAGCGTACACTTTGTTACTACCCTCTAGTTTATTTCCTCAGTAGCTTAACATCTACTGAGGGTAAGCCCTATTTTCGTAGGCATTTACTACTATACTAACCAACTATAGTTCCCATAGGTAGTACTCCTAATATTAGTAGCTTGACATCTACTGAGGTTCCTATAGTTTCACTTAACCTCTGTACAGCATCCTTTCAATAGCAACAACTCAAAACGAGTCGATAAGAGACCGCTGGCTGGCATCAAGTCGGGTCAGCATGATCATGGCAAGTCAAGGACGGCTCACGTACCTGGACCATCCGATCCACTCCCAAGCAATCTCCAACGACCTACCGAGAACCCAGACCCACCGCGCCGACGAGGTCGAATCAAGATACAACCTAGAAAAGGTAGTCGGGCAAGATCGACATACCAAGACCTACAGTCAAGCCGAGACCGAAAGAGGCACGTCTGATGGATCATACGGGGTGTGCATGGATCAAAAATCATGTGTGTTCCTCACAGAGGGGCGATATGCTATCATAATGATGCCACAGTCGATTGAGTCGATCTCGCGCGCACATGACACAGGTGAGCCACGACTTACCAAATCGGGAAATCACGCCAGCGTTAGGACGCGACGCGACACCAAGTCGATTTATGGACACAAAATATATTCGTTTTAATGGAACACTTTGAGGTATTATTCACTTTTGCTATACCTTCTATTTAACTTTGTGCAAGTTGCACACTCATCCAAACACTACCTCGTGTTTGAGGGGGAGCGTTGGAGTATTTCCATATACGTATATAGGCGTAGCTACATCGCACCGTAATTAGTTTTCTAGTTCCTCAGTGACTTACTGAGAATTCTAACATGCGAATTAAAAGACCTCACATTGCGAGAGATTAATGATGATGTTTTTAGTCTTCTAGCCGCCTGGGGGAGGAATCGTTGAGCAGGAGGTACCATATCGCAGGGGAATGTCCAAGTGGGGGCCGGAGACTACGATAGTGATCTTGTATTACATAAGACGGACCCAAAGGTGAGACCTTTGGAGTCACGGTCACCCCGACGCTACTAACTCTGTCCTACACAGGCCTTTTCATCTTCCTGCTGCTAATCTTCAGTTTCATTTTCCCTTGTTCTTTTTTTTTCTTCACGACCTGCCATGAATATCAGGTGGTGAACACTGCATCCTTGAATTTTGAGGCCTGATCGCACTCCACGAGCTGACTAGCGATTCAAGGCCCATGGCACAACAGGAATTTGACGAACACTCACTCGAGGAATACTTCCAAGGCACGTTTCCGTATGAAACCCCTATTTTTGGCGTCTGGCTCACCAATTCGAAATGACTGGAGTGAGAAGAGAAAAAGGGAAAGGAAAGAAGAGACAATGATTGGACCGGGATCATGCAGCATCGGTCCTGTCTTTTTCTTTCCCCCCGTATGTTGGCTTGTATCTTGTGCTTGCTCCATCTATCGTCGTCGACATGATGTGCGTACGTCCTCCCTTGCTTTTTCATCGTGTGCTCGTCTTTATTTTCTTTTTTTGCCGCACTCTCATTTCGTGGAATCTCGCCTCGTTCCCCTTATTTATTGTTTGCAAAAGACGGCCGACGGTGTGTTCGGTCGCCCACTAGATTGTCGCGTTTCGCTTGTTTCATACCTTTCTTCTCTGCTTCGTGCCTTTTTTCCCTTCTCCCTCGTCCCTATATCCTTGATTCCGCTTTTTTTTGTGAGAGGGTTATGTGTAAGAGTAGATACCGTGCTCACCGCTTTTTTTTTTCTTTATCTCACTCTGCGAGGAATGGTGCATGAGCATTTCATTAGGTCGAAGTGGGGCTGGACCGACTCTGTGATGCTAACTCGGTGTTGTGACGAATTTTTTTGCCTGGAAACGTGTCCACGCCAGTGCGCCACTGTCTGTTTTAGTTTTGTATCTGTCTCCGGCGTCGATGCTCGTCAGGGATTGCTTAGTGCGCGTGCCGATTTGTCACTGGTCACTGGCAGAAGGTTCTCGGGGGGCCGGAGAGGACCGTCGAATCTTGGTGGACCTCGCCGAGGCACAACATGTGGGGTGTCGGTTCCGAGATCTCGAGAGCACATACTCGTCAAGTTCTCCACGTGAGTCTTGACAGCGGCAGCTATCCCTATTGTAGGTCAGAGAGACTCAGGGGGCGAGATGGGTAGCACCTGAGGTCATGTAAGCTACTTAAGAAGGGGATGGTGAGTGACCGTAGACCGCAAGTGGTATTTGGGAAAGATTAGATAACGTTTGGCACAGACGGTGGAATGAGTCAAAGCGCTTATTACTTTCGTTCCCCGACTGCTACGCTAATATACCTAATCGACTCTTTTTCATATTTTATCTAAGCTCGATCGCACTCGGCATATCGACTTGCCATCACGTGCAGCAGCACGCTCAACAACCTCAATACTGTATGTATTTCTAGTACACAGCTCACAGCACAGAAGAGATGCACCATCCATATTGTGATATATTCCCTGCATAGGGTGGCCGGGTGCAACGGGGACTTCATTTTACACGGGGTACCAGATTGATGAACTGATCTAGACACGAACCGGCTGCAGTTGAACCAATATTGAGGTGTACAATGCTTTATTAATGACCACTATCAGTACACTACATCATATCCGATAGTTCTGCTCACGAAGAGTCCTCCACAGGGTGCCCGCAAATTACGGCCTGGCGTACACTAGCAAGCTCCGTCACATCATCTGGCAAGATGCCAAGATCTGTTGTAAGTTCCAATACAGACTCCGAGGGCTGAACTGTCATTTGCATGTTCAGGATTATTCGAGGGGTCTGTTCATTTGATCCCAAATCAGTAGAGGCGGCAACTGCCTCGAAGATCACGCACTAAAACAGAAGGTATCACAGGTAACCATCTACAAGCAAAGGTAAATTTATCAACAAGCTGTAACCGGCCGCCTGAGCTCAGCAAAATACTGACGGTAAAAATACGTTGACAACGACTTGATTAAACAAAAGATAGAGGGTACACGTCAGGGCTATGCCTAAGCAAGAACATGAATCATCACGGCATCTCATCAAGGTTACACTGCACTTACTAATCATGACGCCAAATACAAGCACTCCGTCTCGAACTACCACGGTGATTATCTTGCTTCGTCTAGCCGCAGGCTGTAGCAGGGATTTTCCGCGATATGTCAGGCATAATAAAACGCTCTGCGAGACCATCATTCCGATGCCCACACAAGTGGATGTTACCGGTGTCTCGAGTATAATACATGTACCATCAACAACAAACTTTGGGACTGAGATCGCTTGGGTTATGATCATCGTGATAACTTGGAAAGCCACGATAATGGACGCTATTGCGACGTAGTAACGATATTGTCGGTGAACCGCACGGACTGGCGTTGGATATTCAGTGGAACTCCGAATTCGAACTAGGAGCCTACATGACTTACTTCGAAGAATCAGAATTACATCCAGACACAATTGCAAGATCTGAAACGTGGAGGCCCCGACAACAAAGTAGACCTGGCACGTTGACGCGGAAATAGGAGAACATGACGCAAAAAACCACCGCCAAATGTGATCACCACTGAGGATGAGAATCAGTACGCAGAACGTGCTCTCGGAATACAACGACTCGGACATTTGGTTCACCAGTCCAAACCATTTTGAGACGAGGTATATCCACTTGACATGTATTCGGCCTGGTTTTCTGACCAAGCGGGTGTGAACGTTAAGCACGCCATTTTCTCATGGCGACTCACGACCATACGTGATCGACCTCGTCATTAAGCGTCAAAAGAGCGTCCCACGCAACCACTGCTAGAGCGGCCCCTTTGCGAGAACCAGGTTAGCTCAAAGTGACCTGTGGGTGCCTCGACAATCACAGAGAAAGGCTCACCGGAAGACATGGTGGTGGCTTGGTTTATGTGTGGATTGGCTCCTGCTAAATCCAATACCAGCCATTCGATTGGTTGATCCATAGGCATGACATATGAGATGTTATGATGTGACTGGGGCTTTAAAGAGGGGAGTATTAGCCCTCTGATTGTCCAAAGATGAGATGGCCGCTGACGAGAAAGTGCGTGCGTACCAATACTACTGGGGAGGAATCCTGGGAAGGAAGGAAGTCGAGAGGCCCTCGAGACAATTTCTGGATCATTTTATCATGCGTATGATTAACATGGTTTCCCGCAGGCTTTGACGTACCCCGGCCGGATTATCTTGAGCTGCAAACCCGCGAAGCAATTCTCCGGGTGAGTGTTGGAGTGATTGACACTGGCACCTGTCACCAACAGGCGGGACGTAATAATATCATTGCTCCTTAGGAGTCATTCTCATGACAGGCCAGCCCGATCACCAGTTTGGAAATGGGCTCGCCCACGCATCGAGCATGCGGCAACGGCTTGTCTATAGCCTTTGTTTGTTGTGTCCATGGCGTCGAAAAGCACGGTTACGAGTCGCCGTCATCCCCAACACCGAGGATCGCGTGTAGTGATTAAACGTACTGCCAGCACTGCGTCTCGGATCGGGATCAGCGTACACTGCGACAGACGGCCGAATTCAACATTCATACTCCGATCGCCGCGTGCTATTCAGGGAAGCCGATAAGCTCATAAGCATCGCTAGTTACACGGCCTGGTGTACTATGGACAAATCTGTGTGGACTAACACTTATCATTTTGTGGCAATGCGCGTGGCAACGCTCAACCGCGACACCCAAAATTGCATTGCAGTCAATCCGAGCTGAGCTACCAGTGGTGATACACCGCTGAAACAGACAAGTTGAAACGTCGGAGAATAAGAGAGAAGGGAGGATTCACATCAAACTGCGGATCCAGAATGCGTAGTACGTCCTATTGCAAGCTCACATAGTGACTGCATAATACAGATGGCATAACAAAGGAAGGTGGTAGATAACGAAACCCTAACCAATGCTGCGGCCGTCGCTGCCACCCTTTGATAACGCCATGCCATCATATGAACAATAGGGACGATGATATTTTCATGAATTAATGCCATGCCGGAATTCGGTTACTCATGAGCTACGATAGGATCGCACTCGAGATCGTCATGGGGGAAGGGCCCCCTAACAAGTTATAGTAGTAATAGCGAGGCTCACCGGTGTCTTGAGATCCTCGAACTGAGTTGTAATGAGGTGTTTCAGAACTTCAGTCAATCGGTGGTGAACATCACGACCACATCGCATATCGGATGCTAACAAGGCCACCGGAATCTGGATGGAAAGAATTAGTATTACTCAAAGTGTGCTTGCTGTTATACAATCTTGCTTGCGTCTATCATATCAAGGGAAAAAAAAAGAAAGCTCGCAAAAAAATAGTCATGTCGATGCAACCGTCAAATAAAACATCAATGCCTTCGGACAACAGCAATCTGGAAATCCCATCCACCGACGATATACTTGACCTCCAGCAATCTGCGGATCTCACGCCATCCAGTGCTCACCTCCTCTGCATCCTTGATATCGGTCACGACATAGATAAAATCGGCGGGAGATAAGAGAGACCGGAGAAGGGACCCGACCAGGAAAGCGATGAGCGCGATGATGAGAATAACTGATAATGGGTACATCTTTGAAGCGGGTGGCAGGGCCGATGTCAGCATTGCCGTCATCGTAGCCTTGCCTGCTCGTGTTTCATCTGGGCCAAGCCCACCGGGCACCTTGGGAGCACTACCCGACGACCGACGGGATGACGCGAAAGACGGTGGTTGAACCTGAGTATGATTCCTGACGGACGTCGTCCAACGCGCGAGAGGATTCGAGTACATGTTCAAGAAGCCTAACAGGCCCCCTGATGAGGTAGCAGGAGACGACGCTTGTACGGTGCCCCCCGTCTCAGGAGAATCCTATTGGGACAAATATCAACCGTTGGCGAGAATTTCAACGTGCTCTTCGGGGATGCTTACCGGAACAAGTGATTTTTCAGGAACTTCTTGTTGTGGACTACTTTCAGCCTGGGCTTGGGGGAGATTGCTTTTATCGACAGTTGGTACGATCGCAATGTCGTCCAACATATGGTCCGCGCGTGCGAGTGGCGCCTTGAGTTCATCAGGAAATGCGTCTTCGTCGTCGGCAGACCTGAAGCGCAGAACCCGATACACATTAATGTACAAACGCGTAAAGCAGCATGACCAGATTCAGCGCTCACCTCTGCAAGAGTAACATCTTCGATATCCTGTCGTCTTGCAGCTCATCACGTCCGACGGCAGTTAGAGACTCCTTCTCGCTGGCAACCCCAACGATGACGTCCTCGACCCTCACCATGATGTCACCGCCATTCTTCTTTGTACCATTCTCGTTCGCCGTTTTCCTGCCGTCCCCGCTGGTACTGTCAAGTGGTCGAATGTCCACTCGTACGATGAACCCCTTCTCTTGCAAATCTGTATACCACTGCGGCTTTGGCAAAGCTCCACGTGTTTCGCCTGTCAAGGGATCTTGAACGGTGGATACCTGGTACTGCGCCGTGGGCAGCATCAGTCGTAGGAGATGTCGCGGAGGTCGATCCGCATTCAGTCCCGAAGAGTGAAGAGGAGATGCAGGGACGGTGTATATACTCGTCGAGATCGGAAGCGCACTCGCGTTTGCAGTTGATACCAAGTTTGCGAGAGACAAGTATTTCGCTCCCTCCCGCACCGTCGACGCAATAGACACATCGTATCCCTCTGAATAGAGCTTCGTGTCAACAATGATCTCTGCAACGACGAGATCCGTAGTCTGTTTGAGCTCGCCCTTGACAGTAAACGCAGAAGACGACGGTTTGGTCCTCTCGTTGGAGGGGGATCGTGTGGACGCAGTGGAAGTTCTGCGGCGACTCAGCGTCGGTGGCGGCGAAGTAATTTCCGCACGGCTCGAAGGCCATCCATCAGGGGCACTGATGAGTGGATTGACCGCAAGCTTGTTCACTTTCGGGGTTGATTCGTCAGCCTTGACAGTATTCGAGTTATTGCTCAAGCCGCCTGTCGACGTCGCTAGAAAGATCAAGCCGGTATACGCCCTCTCAACGGGGTCGTAATAAGCCGAAATCAATGTCCTCTGCTCATCCCTTCTCCTGACCTTCCACGTTGCAGAGGAAGTGCCTAGACCAACTGGCACAGCCGCTTCCACAGACACACCCGAAACCTTGTGTTCCAACAAGACAAGGCCTGTAGCTGGGAGCCTCACCAAGGGTAGTGGCGACGTTCCCTTGATATACGCCTCCACGGCGTTGACGGCCCTCGCTAACCCAGCGTTGATCATTGAGTTAACAGCAACCGGGATATTTCCTGCATGATCGACCGCGACGACTCTCGTCACCCTTGTCGAAGGAATCATATAGTTCTCTATCGTGTAGGGATCGAGCGTCTCGAGAACCCATCCGTCTACAATAACTCGCCCAAGGGGGTATGTGTAGGGGTTGTACTTTGCTGGGCTGAAAGATGCTGCGGATTCGGGATGGAAAGACGCGGTGACGCAGAAAAGGACAACGCGCGTGTCCTGCGATGATCCTGATTCGTTCGTTGGGCCCCCACCACCCACTTCCACATCTAGGCCCGCTGGCAGCGGGAGCTTTGATCTTGCTAACAGAGATGCGACAAGGAAACCCCGATCCCTGAAGGGGAACCCACCCTTTGAGGTAACGAACGCCGTATGGCACTTTGCGCCAAATTGCTCCAAGACTATCGCAGACGCAAACCTCTCATCCCATGTCTTGCGACATTCGTAAGAGGTGACGATGGATGAGACTTCTTCAGCTGATACACCCTCGATGACTTTCTCGCCCTTGTGGACGGGTATGAGAGAAGAAATCTCAGGGAAGAGTTTGCGTTTGACCGTAAATCCCTTGTCGCTGACAAGTGTCCATCCTTCCTCAGGCCGGACCTGAAGTTCTCGGAGCCAGTGCAATGCCTCTGCGACATGCTGCATAGGTGGTTTAGATGGTGACGGAGCATCAGCATCACCAGTCCCATTATTGCTCGCAGGAGAGATCGCCGCCACTGCTGTCTGTGTTGTGCTCGTTGCCTGCTCGACAGCGCTCGTCCAAAAGCTAGCCAGTGGGCTAGGGAACTTAGGAGCTGACAACCACGAAGAAGCGCTGGTCGAATTCGAAGCTTTGGGTTCTGGAGGTTCGGGCGTCGAAGGCTTGGAGGACTCGGCGCTGCTCGTCACCATACTCTCACGATTCGCGTCAGAGCTCGTTGCGTCATCCGCGTCCCACTCTGCACGGCGACGACGTATGGCACTGACTACAGGCGGCTGATCAAGGGGAACCCGGACAGGCTTGATACGTTTCCGTTTGCTGAGCGTCTTGATCTCTGCCTCTGAGAGCTCCTCCATGTCCACGGTCACACGCGCTCCGTTGACCATTACTGCGCCTTTTTCCCTAGCCGAACTCATTGGGCCGCGCCGCACGATTGCCAATAAACGCTCGTCAGACGAGAACAACGCGTCGTGCGTGATCGTTAACCAGAGTCCTCCACCAAGTGATGAGAGACGGTGCCTCCGGAGGGCAGTCACGGTACGAGGAGGCGGGTCAACAACGATATCAAGAGATGACGCCCACGTGTCTAGGTCGCATCGTATTTCGCATTCGATGGTATGGAGATCCGTCGTAGTCGTAGTTGTCGCGGTCGTTCGTTCCTCTCCGTTTGTGCTTGTTTCCGTAGCTGTACTTGCCATAGATCCGCTGGCCCCGTTGGCTCCATTCAACCCACTTCTCCTTCCTTCTGAAGCTTCATAAGCAACCCTGAACAAGCCCTTCTCATGATCGTATCGCATCTCGAGTGCCCTCGCCCCAGCCAACCTGGTCACAGCTGGTGGCCCTCCACATTTAATCACAAAATCGCCGACACCTGCGACGGCGCCAACCATCTGCGCTGGAATCGTGCTCGCCTTGTTACTCCATCCCTTTGGGTCGGACTGTTCAAGTAGAGTGAGTTGGGTCGTGGATGGTGACAGCGCTTCAATGGCCCATCCTTGTAAGTCAACTTGGGCCCGGATAAAAGAAGGGTCTGCAAGTGGAAGGGACGGGAAAAGGTAAGGGTCGTCTGCAGAGAACAAGAAGACGTGGATTGTCGTGGGTGACTTGTAGACCGTCTTCAAGAGGACAGTATCCCGTCCACTGTGAATATCACTCGTGTTGGCTACTAACGTAATTTTCTACAGGACAAATCGAACTTACAAAACAGGCCATGCAGGTTTTGTCTTGAAGTGCCAGAGTTCCGTGAGTTCGTTTATATCTTCGAGAAGAGTCGCATCATCATATTGCTTATCCCAAAAGGCGCGCGCTCCCGGAGATGCAAGTGCGCCATACAGATCCCAAAGTCCCAGTCCGACAAAGGTTGCCTCTGCACGATATACTACAAGCGTCGGATCAATTGAATCGAGTTGGGTTACTGACACTCCCCTTGATTCCGTGGCTAAATCGCACGTCACGTCAAGTCTCCAGTGGATGGATGACAAGACTCACTTCGTTTCCATTTGGCCTCTGGCTCTTGCAGAAGCGACGAGAAATAGATATAACTGCGCTTAACCCGTGACAAGATCGATTTCTCCGCAGCAACTGATCGCTCTCCGATTTCTTTCACTAGATGGGACCGTATCGGAGGTGCTCCACTTCCAATAGTCCCCACTGAGCTTACAGAAGACGACGTCTGAAAACTTGCGTTTGCAATGCTTGACGCATCCTGTAAAAGCTGTTGCTGAGCCGCGAAGAACGAACCAGGATCAGGTTCCTCAGTCACTAGAATAGTTTGAGGAAGATTATTCAATCTAATCCCACTGGATGGACCGGAAAGTTCGAGGACGACACGGACTTTAAGGATAGAGTGCGCATCAGGGAGTGAAGAATGCGTAATGCGAAACACGGTCAACTCGAGCGCCTTGATCATACCTCCCGAGGTAGGTGACGAAGGCTTCCCACGTGTAGCCGTTGTTGTCCAAGGAAGCTTCTCAACCTTCTCCGACGATGCTTTAGTAGTAATTTGGACATCCCAGCCTTCAGAAGTAGGCAGAAAGAATTCGATAGAGCGAGTAAGTCTTCTGTGTTCATGGAGTTCGTCGATATTTTGTATACTGTTGCTCCCTTCGCCACCGTCTTCCTCGGGGTGTACCAGATATTCGACCGTCAGTGCCTGTCTATCTAGCGGAAACCTGACCTTTTCGATGCCGACTCCGTATCCATAGCCAGCTAACGTCGGAACCTTTGAACCGCGCTTCTTAACAATCTTGCACAAGCCCAGCATCATGGTACAGAGCTGTTGACAGACGGTGGCAGCGGAGCCAAAATTCCATACAGCGCGAAGGTCGTGTTGCCAGAAACACGATATACGGAGGTGTGGAAGAGCACTTGAAAGGCGTTTTCTGAGAGTATCAGCTGGAGAGTTGGGTATCGAAGAGGAAGGTTGGATGTACTGGATACACCATGCAAATACTGATTCAAACGTGGAAGGTGAGAAGAGAATAGGTCAGTTGAATAGGACATACATTCAACATGCG
>JBBPKE010000182.1:0-17185 GCA_038089095.1 Tylopilus orsonianus | reverse complement strand
AGTATCAGCTGGAGAGTTGGGTATCGAAGAGGAAGGTTGGATGTACTGGATACACCATGCAAATACTGATTCAAACGTGGAAGGTGAGAAGAGAATAGGTCAGTTGAATAGGACATACATTCAACATGCGATCTGACATAAGGAGGAGAAGGTCTGACATATGCGGGTTCATCAGCGGAGCGGGGTAGAGAAGTTGTCACGTCTATTATCGTCGAAGCATCCTGGTGCAACCTAGAAATCGTAACTGCATCTCTTGGGCTTTAGAGAGAAATCAATTTGACGTGGGCAATCGAGCTAGACCGAATACGCACTTAGCTGGCCATCCCAGCGTAAACTGCGTCTTAGATATTCTTGTTCTGTGGTCAAACATCTCGACCAGATGGGCGCGCTCGACTGCAGGGTCCCACTCCTGCCTGAGCTCCGGCGTCGCGAGGACGGCCTTCCAAGCATCGAGAAGGGCCAGTTCATCAGTGGCGGGCACGTCGAGGACTACTCGATACACGTTCTCGCCAGATTTGGTCGTCCTACGGTGTACCACGACGTCCGTCAGCTCGGGATTCTGCAAGGCCCTAGATTTTCCCTTTGGTGGCGTCGGAGTGTCGGGGGCGAGGGAAACATGCTTCCAATCACCAGAGCTGTGCGAAGTGAGGAGCTGGCGAAAGTTGTTTTCAGCAGCAGCAAGCGCATCAGACCACGCTTGACGGAGCCTGTGGAAACACGTATAATTGCTTCTATGCCACGGATAAGGAAGGATAAGACAAGTACGCACCTTGTACCGTCCAACATGACCGTGTTTTCGTGCGCGCCTAGAGTACCGCTTTGAACCGCATTGGATAGAGGCCACGTGGATTCCACATTCCTAATCAAGAAGACCCAGTCTCCATCCGGCACAGGCCTCCGCGGCTTATGTAGGACCATGACGATCGAGTCAAACCTGAATACTCACCGTGAGGAGAACGGCACACCTCCAACATCGTCAATTCGCAGGTTCGTTTGGAGAATTATCGGGCGCAATCATTGGTCACCTTTTTGCCAGTGACCGGATCTTGAGTATACAATCCCATGTTGCGTTTGGATATGTGGGCGGAAAGGCGGCCGTATTTCCCCTCCAGTGCATGGGGTATGACGTCGATGTAAGTGCACAGTACGCGCTTTGTGATCAGATATTTCCTCATCTTCTTGTCTCGTAGGTCGTGAATACGGTCAACTTTTCTAATCATACAGGTGAACACACCTGAACAACCCATCGCCGACTTCAGCCGACTGAGCCTATTTACAGGCTATAGTTGTTTTGGAGGAACAAAAACGAGTGCAGAGGAACTCACTCGTATTTTTGATATGATGCAGCGATCCGACGTGCTTGTTCCCCACCGTCTTTTGACGGGATACATCCCCAATGCCGAGTCACTATCCTCAGTTCACGAACTGACCAAGAAGCTTAAAAAATCCAATCCGGACCTCATATATCTCCTTGATCGTCTGTAGTATCCTCTTCTCATTCTACGCCTTATTTATCAAGAATTGCAGCCGTACTTGGTGACTCCGGAAGACTTTACGTCCCAGAAAATTGTGTATTAGCATACCAGCAAATGCTCCCTCTGGCGACCATCATCACTCCGAACTGGTTCGAGGTTGAGTACGTCTCTTGATTCTGACCCGTGGCACGCGACTGATAATCCGTTAGAGTGCTCACTGGGGTGTTGCTTACTGATCTTGCTTCACTGCGTGTTGCTCTTCGAAAGTTGCACTGCACATACTGCGTTCCCAATATAGTCATCTCTTCCATCCCGTTGAGCAAACTCACTTCCTCGCTCCGATCTTACGTGCTTCCTTCTACGCGACCAACGAACGGATCAGTACATGACGAGCAATCACACCTCATTTGCATAGCATCTTCTATCAACAATGAGGATGACTTTGAAGGAGATTCTATATCTACTGTCTACACGGGTAGTGTCGAGCTTATACCAGGCTACTTCTCCGGTGTTGGAGATCTCTTTTCAGCTCTTGTCCTAGGCCACTTCTATATCCCTCAGAGTGGCATGTCTCCAAGTCCTGCAAAGTCCTTTTCACCTCTTGCGCACGCAGCTTCTCATGCTCTATCCAGAACACGTACTATTCTTGAACTCACAAACGAGTCTGCGTCCACCCTGTCTCTCCCTTCCACGGATGACGAGCTAGATGTTCAGGAGCCTGAACGGAGAAGTCGGAGGATGAAAGGCAGGGAACTTAGGATTATTCAAGGACAACATATTTTCCGGAGAGAAGAGTGGGATGGAGTCACAAAGATGCGGGTTTTGGAAGGATTCTGGAAAGATCCGTGTTGAACTATTTCCGCGGGGAGTCAAGATAGAGGGGTATTTTGGTGGGCGCGACTCTGGGCACCTCGGGATGTCAGTAAAGGTCGTCTCACGGTTAATGCCTGGGGCCCAGATTCAAAACTCACGGACTAGATTTGTTATTAGAAGTACAGTATGAGTTGTCGATAACTCATCAGCTGATAAGCGTTGGGTATACAGTAGAAAGCAATGATTTGCTCCTATCCATTTGATGTGGCATCGCTAGAGACCATTAGTCTTTACGTTACAACTTGAATGTACCGTACTGGTTGGCGAATGTCATCTTGGGCCATCTCATTTCCACTCGAAGAACAGTGATCTCTGAGCAAATGAAACTTGCTTCCCACACCACAACATCGGGCTGTACGTTTAAATAAATCAGAATATCTCCAAATTCACTGATCTATGAAACAGGCCGCCTCATGCCACACCTCCTTTCTTTACATGAGGTCATACACTCTTCAATGTAGCAAAGTGACTGGAACGATCTTACAACCAGAACCCTCTTCACCAATCACTGCCCCGGGACTCGACTGATCGTATGTTCAACATGGTCGCCTTTTCGCCCCCCGACCTTCGGCATCTTCGACGCAAAGGGTAATTGGGACAAAATACTATGCAATAAACGCATAAATCGTAAGTCTCGCACAATCCGACAATGTTCACTGAGACTAACTCATTGAATGTCCCCTCCGTTTGGAAGGGTCGTGTGCTCCCTTCTTATCTCTCATCGCTGATCACCACGCAGGTGTTAAAGAACGGGGCGGTATAGGAGCCTGCCAAGAACACACGTCCTGTGTTGTAGCAACCCGACTCGAAGGAATGGGCCGAGGCTTCGGCATGCATGGGTGATTTTTCGCTATCCTCTTCTTTCTTCTATGCGCGCTCTCGTATTTCGTGCTAAAGGTGACACCGTCTAGACAGCCGAACACGACATTGACGTTTTACGAGATAATTGATCTACCCATCCCGTCTCTGTTCCACCCCTGCACAAGTGATCAACGTACTTACGCGCTCAGAACGGGCTCAGGTCAGTTGTGTTGCTGAGAGCGAATGTGTCAGACTATTCGCAGGAAGAATACAATGGAAATGGTGTTCGCATAGAGTAGATCCGTACTACATGCATCATACTCTATTGTTGTGTGATAAGAGATAGGAGGTGACTGCCTTGGGACGTCGGGAAATGCCGAATTACTAGGCAGCAGACAAGATTAAGGTTTCAGCCACACTCGCTATAGACGGACAAACCAAGGCCCGCTCAAATACACTGAACAGCGACAAGATAACGCTGAAACGACGACCGCGATGGCGAGTCTTTCCAGCTTACGTCTTTCATTACCTGAATGCTCAGTTTTTCCCTAGGCCGAGCAAAAGACGACCCCAACCAACCCCATGAAAGAGCTCCGAATTGAAAAGCTCGTCATTAGTAGGCTTTGCCCTGCTTTCTCTGTGCGACCAGATCGTTGAACCCGCACACTTGTATAACAGACATTTGCGTCGGCGAGTCCGGTGACCGTCTGACCCGTGCCTCCAAAGTCTTGGAACAACTGACCGGTCAAACGCCTGTAACTTCGAAAGCCCGGTACACCGTCCGCACCTTTGGCATCCGCCGAAACGAAAAAATTGCAGTTCACGTCACCATCCGTGGCCCCAAGGCCGAGGAGATTCTCGAGCGTGGTCTCAAGGTCAAGGAATACGAGCTCCGACGAAAGAACTTTTCCGACACGGGTAACTTTGGGTTCGGCATTCAGGAGCACATCGATCTTGGCGCAAGATACGATCCCGGTATCGGTATTTTCGGGATGGACTTTTATGTGGTGATGGGGAGACCGGGGATGCGGGTCGCGAGGAGGAAACAGCGCAGGTCACGCGTTGGATTCCAACATCGTGTCACCAAGGACGATACCATGTCCTGGTTCAAGCAGAGGTTTGACGGTATCATCTTGGTAGGTCCCATGCTTGGGGTAGATGCGGAACTTGTGCCCGACTGACTCTTTTCCCTAGAAATAGACATGTACTATCTCTTGCTTGCCACCCGCCGCTGCTAGTACTATCCATGCCTCCAGCTCAAAATGTATCACACTTTTCTTCTCCAGTGGTTGATCTTGTGACTTTAATCAGTTATACATCGTCGATAATCCGACAAGATTGCGATCTACTGTATCTCCTACATGTTGACGACCCGCGTGCAGTTTCAGTCGCGTGACGTTGCGGCAAGAAATACCGTCACTATCAACACCTTCGCCTCGATCCCATTGTCCACGACCATCTGTCTGTTCATGTAGTATGAAAAAGTGTACTGTACATATATTACTACCTAAGTTTAAAGCAAAGTATGCTACATGTTAGTCCGGACAGGACCACGGATACGACGCATCATTCGCCTTTTCTTCGTGTATGTGCCACCTCCAAAGTCTACATAAGGGGTTGAAGTTTGAATCGGAAGAGTAAGCTTGTGGTCCTTGGTGAAATGGTATGGCTGCAGGACGTCTGCCGGTTCCGGAATCTGCCCACCACTTAAACGCACGCAGGTGCGGTAGAGGATCCCGATTACCGCGTCGTGGTTGAGCACTTCTGTTTCGCTGTCTTCGGAGTGGGGTCGTTTGGACCCAGTGATATAGGCATCATAGGTTGTCTTTGCATCATACTGACCAATCAGTTGCTCCCTGACAAGCCTACAAAGCGCAGAAACACAGGAATGCAGTGGACCATAGTAGGAAGTGATATCCTTGAGATGTTTGGAGCTAAACATACAACTTTCTTTGTGGGACGCAAGCGCGTTTAAGTCATTGCCTTCATACCAACCGTCTAGAGCCAGCTTCGGCGAGTCGTCGCGGAGCTTGCCTTGCGGACCAGCATAAAGAGTGACTATCCAGCACAATAAGTAAACAAAGGACTCGAGGTCATGTGCCGCAGTGTGTCGCACAGGTTCGTTGTCGGGAGCGCTGAGAAGTTCGATAGCCATGAAGGGAACTGTACCCTGTTTGCCGTACTAGTGAGCTAGGATTCCCAAATAGTAGATTTAACAGATGAAACGCACTGTGCGGTCTCCAGGTCCTACCGCGCGATTTGGTTCAACCACGTTGATGGCGTAGTCAAAATCAATCAACAGACCTCGTACCCTAAAGGTACCATCTGAGAGCTGTTCTTCGTACATCATTGCGTTATTGATGCTGATATCTCGATGTAGAATACCACGAAGTAGCATCTTTTTATGGGCTACGATTTTGGTCAGGAACCACACCAAGTCACAGCCAAATAAAATCCCTTACCAATAACTAGGTCAAGCAGACAAGTGGCAAGCTCCAGTGGACTTTCAGCGTATGTGATAGGACGCCCAGCAGGGGTAAGGACAAGGCGTCTGCGAACACGGTGATCGCATGGCCGCTTGAAATGAGACATAAACGCTGCAGAGCGGCGAAGTGATGTCGAGTCATCTTGACCATTCCGCTGAACAGTCCAAGCCTTTTCGACCTTCGGAATACATTCTATGCCTCGCAGCACCTCAAGAATCTCTTCTTCTGACAACCTGCGTTCTACATTTACCCATGAATCCTTGATCACAAAGGTCTCATTCTGTCCACCACTCAGCTTGGTGACAAACCAGGCAGTCGTGGCACGGCCCCGAATGACACTGGTGGAGAAACACTGGGCGCTGACGAGGTACCGTGTGTCATCGACAGTAATGATGGGGTGGAGTCGGCAGTCAAATGAATCATCCAATCCCAGGAACGAAGTCGGAGCGAATGTGGCACCGCAAAGGATACGAAGAAGCGGGACGGGGGATCCGTGCAGATCATACGTGCGGGAGTAAACACCACCAGAACGGTCGTACATGTACAGACGATATTGGCCGGCATGAAAGGAAAGCGAATACGAAAATGCTCTGTTGGGTTGAGCGTCGAAGGTAGCTAGTACTTTGCATTCGATTTGGGAGATGAGATCAGCCGTTTCCCTTCTAGAAGTCAGCTCCACAGTCATGAGAATGTCTGACCACTCCAGAGATTGATTTATTCCATCCGCTGGTTTGCGTACCAGCACGCTATCCGGTTTGAAATGGGCTACACTACCCGAAAGAGGGCGGCAAGCTGCTGCTGAAGACCAGACCCGAGGAGGAACCTCCTGCTGAGCTCGAAGAGTAGACCGCAAGCTAGCATCCGAGAGTGATCCTGTGGACGAGAGAAGTGACGAGGATGCAGCGGGATGGGGTTCGGCGGGGATTGCAACATCGGGAGCCGAGACAATAGGGGGCGAGAGCATTGATCTATCCAGAACGGGGGATGTAGTACGATGGGAATCATCCGAAGACAAAGGCGAGTCAGTAGGATATGAGGGTATGGTCCCCGGGAGAGATGTATTCGAAGCCTGAAGCTCAGAGGGGGTGGTGAGGTTGTTGCGGTGGCGGATTAGGGAATCCATCACGATCGACATGAATGTACTGAGTTCCCTTTCTTCTTGTACCGTAGGTAATCTCGGCCGCCCCTCAGGTCCCGGCATCTTGTGCAGTACTGGAGGTAGATACCGCGGATCCCATTGACTCGTTGATGAGTTGTACAGCGGCTGTCCGTCAGGCCCCATCAGAACCTTCAGTAGTTCATCATTTGGGACGAGCGGTAGAATATTGTTTGGGAACCAACAATCTGCGATGATATCGCCGTCGTAGTTGGTGCCTCTGAGTGTACCCTCGTCGAATATGCTGGCGCGCAGCTCCGAGTGGAAGGTGGCTTTCAAGGACAGAGAATCGAAAGACCTCACATTACGAGGGGTCGATGAGGTCTTTACTCTTCTAGGCGTCTGTGTGAGGAATCGCGGAGGAGGGGACACCATGTCGCGGGGGAATGTACAAGTGGTACAACTGACAGTGATCTTGTGTGTTACATAAGACAGGCCCAAAGGTGGGACCTTGGCGTCACCGCTACTGTATCAGACCGACGCTACTAACTCTGCCTCGCACAAGCATATTCCTCTGGGAATATACCTTCAGGGGTTGGACACACGATTATCGAGAAACTACATACATGTTAGCTCGAATGGAAAACAAATATAACAGATGCTAACTCACCTCAGCCGTGTGTGAAACAACGAACTGAGGTGACGGCTATGAAAAGGTATCTCCTATATACGATACAGAATGTATTGTAGTAAAAAGAGGATATCGGGCTTCATAGGGCCCCGATGAATGGAAACATAGCAATGACAAAGAACATACATACGCGAGACGAGAGAACAAAAGAGTACCATATGATGTGGGGAGGAGGTTAGGGGATGTGGCGCGTGCACCGCGCGCACACCGGTAAACATACACTGCCGGTGCCGCTCGTGGCTGCGCGCGCGCTTGCTAATTCCAACAATTCCTTCTTTTCACCGTCCAGCTGCTAATCTCAGGTTTCATTTGCCCCCCTTTTTTTTTTTTCATCATGACCCGCTACGAATACCAGGCGGTGAACACCGCATCCTCAAATTTCGAGCCCTGATCGCACTCCGCAAGCAGACTTGTGATTCGAGGCCCATGGCACAACCGTTGTTTGACGGACACCCACTTGAGGAATACTTGCAAAGCAAGTTTCCGTCTGCAACCCCTTTTTTTCGTGTCTGACACGCCGGTTCCATGCTGTAGACTCCGGCGAAGCCTCCGAGCCCGTGCCCGGAGGTATACCAGACATTTCCTTCTAGCCCTATTTAACGGGTCATACATCTACTTCGAAACACTCAGAGAATGGAAAACTATGGTCAAGCAGACAAGTGGCAAGCTCCAGTGGACTTTCAGCGTATGTGATCGGACGCCCAGCAGGGGTAAGGACAAGGCGTCTGCGAACACGGTGATCACACTGCTGCCTGAAATGAGACATAAACGCTGCAGGGCGGCGGAGTGACGTCGAGTCATCTTGACCATTCCGCTGAACAGTCCAAGCCTTTTCTACCTTTGGAATACATTCTACGTCTTGCAGTACCCCAAGAATCTCTTCTTCTGACAGCTTGCGTTCCATGTTCACCCATGAATCCTTGATTACAAAGGTCTCATTCTGTTCACCACTCAGCTGAGTGACAAACCAGGTAGTCGTGGCACGGCCCCGAATGACACTGGAGAAACACTGGGCGCTGAGGAGGTATCGTGTGTCATCGACAGTAATGATGGGGTGGAGTCTGCAGTCAAATGAATCATCCAATCCCAGAAACGAAGTCGGAGCGAATGTGGCACCGCAAAGGATACGAAGAAACGGGATGGGAGATTCATGCAGGTCATACGTGCGGGAGTAAACACCGCCAGAACGGTCGTACATGTACAGACGATATTGGCCGGCGTGAAAGGAGAGCAAATACAAGAATGCTCTGTTGGGTTGAGCATTGAACGTAGCTAGCACTTTGTGTTCGATTTGGGAGATAAGATCAGCCGTTTCATTTCTACAAGTCAACTCCGCAGTCATGAGAATGTCTGACCACTCCAGGGGTTGATTTATTCCGTGCGCTGGTTTGTGTACCAGCACGCTATCCGGTTCGAAATGGGCTACACCACCTGAGAGAGGGCAGCAAGCTGCTGCCGAAGACCAGAGCCGGGGGGGAACCTCCTGCCGAGCTCGAAGAGTAGACCACGAGCCAGTATCCGTGACTGGTCCAGTGGACGAGAGGAGGGGCGAGGATGTAGCAGGATGGGATTCAGCAGGAACTGCAGCATCGGAAGCCGAGGCAGCAAGGGACGAGAATATGGATGTATCCAGAACAGGGGACGTAGCACGATGGGACACGTCCGAAGACAAAGGTGAGTCAGTAGGGGATGGGTGTATGGTCCCCGAAAGATGTGTACTCGAAGGCTCGAATTTGGAGGGGGTGGTGAGATTGTTGCGACAGCGGATCAAGGAATCCATCACAATCGACATGAACGTACTGAGCTCCGCTCCTTCTTGTACCACAGGAACTCCTGGACACCCCATAGATCCCGGCATCTTGTGCAGTACTGGAGGTAGATACCGCGGATCCCATTGACTCATTGATGGGTCATATAGGGGCTGTCCATCAGGCCCCGCCAGAACTTTCAGTAGTTCATCATTGGGGACGAGCGGTAGAATATCGTTTTGGAACCAACAATCTGCGATGATATCGCCATCGTAGCTGGTGTCTCCGAGTGTGCCCTCGTCGAATATGCTGGTACCCAGTTCCGAGTGAAAGCCCGAGGTAACTTCCAAGGTCAGCAGGTCGAAAGGCCTCACATTACGAGGGATTGATGATGATTTTACTCTCCTAGGCGTCTGGGTGAGGAATCGTTGAGGAGATGCCATGTCGCGGAGGAATGTACAGCTTGTGGGGGCGGAGACTACGCTTTACGACCGGTAGTAGTGATCCCGTGTATTACACAAGACGGGCCCAAAAGTAGTGAGACCTTGGAGTCATGATCAACCCGGCGCTACTAACTCTGTCCTCCACAGACCTTTTCATCGTCCTGCTGCTAATCTCCGGTTCCAGACCGACTCGGTCATCGCACATAACACACATGTGTGATATCGAGAACATACCCATCGAGTTCTCCATGTGAGCCTTTTCACCGGCAGCGATCCCATATGTGATGTCGCCCATGGGACGTTGCCTCCCGGCGAGTCGACTTGGCGCGGGCCACGGTGTGTGTGCAAGGTCCTTGTAGACTCGTCCGCTTGAATCGGCGTCTCATGCCACCATCACTGTCGGCCTTTTCGGTGGAATCGCATGCCAAGGAATCCATACCTCACACGAGCCCTACACCATACACAAGGAGGACATCTCATTATGATACAGAAAACGAATAGAAGCGAATAGTATAAGTTATCGTTGCACGTGTGCGTCATGAAGAGTCGTAGGCCCGAAGGGAGGGGGAGGGGTAAGGCCTTGAATTCAAAACCAACAGGACCGCGAGCGCGGCGAGGTACTGGTATTATCGCGCGTCCGTCTGCCCTTGCCCCTGCGCCGACACCAGCACCACGCTCGAAGCGGGCACCTCAGGCTGCGCCGGACGTGGGACGACGAGAGGCGGACTCGACCCGGCGGACCGTTTCTGACGGCGCTGCCCGACTCGCCAAATGACATCCTTGAGCTCCTGAACCACGTCATCGCTCGGGCCCCACCGTGCGTGCAATGGCAGAGAACAACCACTGTCATCGCCGTCGTCGGGAGGACATGGGTCGTGACCTCGCCCCGACACCCGCTCGTCCGCGCTCGTACTGGTCCGTACACGCTCTCGCTCGGCTTTGACCAACCGAATCCGTTCCTCCCTGCTCAGTCGACTTCGCTCTCGCGTAAACGCACCGACGGCGCCCGAGTCGGCTTCAAAGACTTGCTCAATCCCGGGTAGGGGGAGGTATGTGTGGTCTTCCACGCTCGGGATGGGGTCAAGATCCGGGGAGTAGTGCACGGCCTCACCAGAGGGCGACACCACCGTCAGATGTACGTCGTCGTCATCCACCGTCTGGGGTAGCACTGAGGGAGGCGACCCGTCCTCCGCGTCTGGAACAGGAGGTGACTTGCCCGCAGCACCCCCGTCAGGAATGGGAATCTCATCGTCTGTTGAAGGTGTGGGCGGCGTAACGAGGTAAACGAGTCGCTCGCGACCCCGCTCGCATTCTCGGAGCGCAAGTCCAAGCTCGCGACGCAGACGTTCGTACGCCTGGATCGCAGGATGTTCAGATGGCTCGCCCAACGTGCCAGGCCCGGCTCCGGCCGCTGTCAGAGGGACGTCACCACTGGACGACGTCGAGGGGTGCGAAGAATGCCCAGGTGAATGCATCATTTGGTCTTCTTTTAGGGATGCGACGCACTGTGCAAGCTGTTCTCTTGCATCGTCTAGTGCCGTCGAAATCGCGTCTACATGTGACGCGAATCGAACGAGATGCGAGGGTGTCGGGGCAAACGAACCGATCTGCTCCGTTGTTTGCGAGAGCAGGAGCGGGCGCGGGCGTACGGGCGGCGGCGAGGCAAGGGAGCTGGGCGTGTGGATCCCGGAAGCGCTCTCAGAGGCCGTGTCATCCACCTTGAGATGCTGCTCTTCGACTTCGTCCAGGGCCTCAGATAGTCTTGAGGACGCGCCTACCAGCGTGGACGTCAACAAGCTCATCACAGAGCGTACATCTTCCCAATACGCTTCGTCGTCGTCCTCGAAACGTAGTGCCAACAAGTGTGAGCATGCGAACCGTTTCGATGCCAACGCGTTCTGAAGTGACTGCCGCAGCGAAGAAAGCGAGAAGGGATGCCGTGAGGTGTGCATGCTGGTATACTTGGACCCTGGCGACATCGTGGTTCGGCATTTTGTCGAATTACCTCGTGCGAGTGATGAAGGGGTACTGCGCTGTGATAGCTCGAGCGCTCGTAGCCCTCCTTGCACACGGTTTCGGTAGAGACCCAGCGCGGTGGCACCAAAAAAATGCTCCTCTTCGTCCCCTACGAGTGACGATTCTGCTGTCACCATCGCGTCTTCTTCCTCTGACACATCCGTAAGCAGCTGTGGGGGGGATGAGGGTGCGTTCCGCGGTCGGGTGCGGGCTGGAGTAGGTGAGGTGGTCCCTAACAGGGCGCTCAAGTCAGATCTCCGTTTCTCTCTGCGCTGCGCGAGTTGAAATGGAGGTGGAGTCCCCGCAAGGGCGAGTGAGGCATATGATCCGTTCCAGGTTGACCGTTTCCTCATGCGATCCGCTTGTGGAGTAGCACGAGGTGACACGCCAGGATGTGAAAGTGGTCGGTGGGCATCACTGGTCGGAGCAAACGTGGGTTTGACGGGCGATGGTGGTGCATACATCTCAGCGAGCTGTACCAATGCGGAGGGAGACGAGATGGCAGAGAGGAGCTGTCGAACATTATCACATTGTGTTCGTGTCGTGAGGAGAGATGTAGACAAAGCCACTCGGAGCAGGGAAGATGTCATGCGTGGAGAAACAGGTCCGTAAAATATACTGTAGTGAACACTATATTAGCGTGGGAAATGGGACGCGAACCGTACTCTACCTTCGTTCCTCATTCTCCAACATTGTGAAGGCATCGTTGACCACACCGTCCCAAAGCCGGCCGGCGGAGACCAAGTGTTGCAATGCTAGCAGAGACTTGAAATGTTTCGTCGCGTCAGTGAACTTTCCCGTAAAACGAAATACGACTCACGGGTGTCATAACATCAGGTTTGGAGCGCACATCCAACCTGTGAACACGCATATAGTACAGTGTGGCAGCAAGCAACAAGAGACTAAAAAAGTATAACTGAGCACTGAGAGCAGCGACCCCAACTGTGAACGAAAGCGTAACGGGCCAAATGCGAGTTTCGGGCTCTGGAGGTATGGAAAGCGAAACGTCTGTCATTGTGCTGTCCGCCGTACTGGACGTTCTGCTATGATCGCCGGAGAGCTTTCCAGGTATCGATGGTGACAAGCCGCGCCTATGCGATTCAACGACGAGCGGTGGCGACAGTAAGGAAGAGGATATAACTCCATACTTGAACCGTTCTGCGAACGCTTGTGCACGTAGGGACATGGGGTCCGAGGAAAATAATGAGCCGAGGGACTGCATCACATTGCAGAGTAAAAGAGACCAAGATATATTCGCATCGCTAAGTGCATAGCGCCGCCATGGGAATGTCTGTGAGTGCTCACCTCAAGTATGTCAAAAATAAGGAAGCATAGTTTTTCCATTCTCTTTGAGTTTTTTGAAGTAGATGTATGGCCCGTTAAATAGGGCTGGAAGGAAATGTCTGGTATACCTCCGGGCATGGGCTCGGAGGCTTCGCCGGAGACTACAGCATGGAACCGGCGTGTCAGCCACGAAAAAAAGGGGTTGCAGACGGAAACATGCCTTGCAAGTACTCCTCGAGTGGGTGTCCGTCAAATAACGGTTGTGCCATGGGCCTCGAATCACAGGTCTGCTTGCGGAGTGCGATCAGGGCTCGAAATTTGAGGATGCGGTGTTCACTGCCTGGTATTCGTGGCGGGTCGTGATGAAAAAAAAAAAAAAAAGCAAGGGCAAATGAAGCCGGAGATTAGCAGCTGGACGGTGAAAAGAGGGAATATGCCTGTACGGGGCAGAGTTAGTAGCGTCGGACTGATAGCAGTGACACCAAGGTCTCACCTTTGGGCCGGTCTTATGTAATACGCAAGATCACTACCAGTTGTAAAGCCCCCACTTGTACATTCCTCCGCGACATGGCATCTCCTCAACGATTCCTCACCCAGACGCCTATAAGAGTAAAATCGTCATCAATCCCTCGTAATGTGAGGTCTTTCGACCCGCTGGCCTTGGAAGTTACCTCAGGCTTTCACTCGGAACTGGGCACCAGCATATTCGACGAGGGCACACTCGGAGACACCAGCTACGATGGCGATATCATCGCAGATTGTTGGTTCCCAAACAATATTCTACCGCTCGTCCCCAATGATGAACTACTGAAGGTTCTGGCGGGGCCTGATGGACAGCCCCTATATGACCCATCAATGAGTCAATGGGATCCGCGGTATCTACCTCCAGTACTGCACAAGACGCCGGGGTCTATGGGGTGTCCGAGAGTCCCTGTGGTACAAGAAGGAGCGGAGCTCAGTACATTCATGTCGATTGTGATGGATTCCTTGATCCGCTGTCGCAACAATCTCACCACACCCTCCGAATTTGAGACTTCGAGTACACGTCTTTCGGGGATCATACCCTCATCCGCTACTGACTCGCCTTTGTCTTCGGACGTGTCCCATCGTGCTACGTCCCCTGTTCTGGATACATCCATATTCGAGTCCCTTGCTGCCTCGGCTCCCGATGTTGCAGTTCCTGCCGAATCCCATCCTGCTACATCCTCGCCCCTCCTCTCGTCCACTGGACTAGTCCCGGATACTTGCTCGCGGTCTACTCTTCGAGCTCGGCAGGAGGTTCCCCCCCGGCTCTGGTCTTCGGCAGCAGCTTGCTGCCCTCTCTCAGGTGGTGTAGCCCATTTCAAACCGGATAGCGTGCTGGTACACAAACCAGCGCACGGAATAAATCAACCCCTAGAGTGGTCAGACATTCTCATGACTGCGGAGTTGACTTGTAGAAATGAAACGGCTGATCTCATCTCCCAAATCGAACGCAAAGTGCTAGCTACGTTCAATGCTCAACCCAACAGAGCATTCTTGTATTTGCTCTCCTTTCAGGCCGGCCAATATCGTCTGTACATGTACGACCGTTCTGGTGGTGTCTACTCCCGCACGTATGACCTGCATGGATCCCCCATCCCGCTTCTTCGTATCCTTTGTGCTGCTGCATTTGCCCCAACTTCATACTTGGGAATGGACGATTCATTTAATTGCCGACTTCACCCCATCATTACTGTCGGTGACACACAATATATTGCCATCACCCAGTGTTTCTCCGCCAGTGTCGTTCGGGGCCGTGCCACGACTGCCTGGTGTGTCACCAAGCTGAGTGGTGAACAGAATGAGACCTTTGTAATCAAGGATTCATGGGTGAATGTAGAACGCAAGCTGTCAGAAGAAGAGATTCTCGAGGTGCTGCAAGACGTAGAATGTATTCCAAAGGTAGAAAAGGCTTGGACTGTTCAGCGGAATGGTCAAGATGACTCGACATCACTTCGCCGCCCTGCAGCGTTTATGTCTCATTTCAGGCAGCAGTGTGATCACCGTGTCCGCAGACGCATTGTCCTTACCCCTGTTGGGCGTCCTATCACATACGCTGAGAGTCCACTGGAGCTCACCACTTGTCTGCTTGACCTAGTTATCGGTAAGGGATTTTACCTGGCTGTCACATGGTGTGATTCCTAATTGCAATTGTAGCGCATAAAAAGATGTTACTTCATGGGATCCTACATCGAGATATCAGCGTCGACAATGCAATGATGTATGAAGAGAAGCTCCCGGATGGTACGTTTAGGGTACGAGGTCTGTTAGTTGATTTTGACCATGCCATCAACGTGGTTGAACCAAGTCGCGCAGTAGGATTCGGAGACCGCACAGTACGTCTAGTCTGTCAAATCTACTGTTTGGGAATCCTAGCTCACTAGTACGGCAAACAGGGTACAGTTCCCTTCATGGCTGTCGAACTTCTCGATGCCAATGACAATGAACCTATACAACACACTGCGGCATACGACCTCGAGTCCTTTGTCTACTTGTTGTGCTGGATAGTCACTCTTTATGCTGGCCCTCGAGGCAAGCTCCGCGACGACTCGGCCAAGTTGGCCATGAACGGTTGGTATGAAGGCAATGACTTGCGTATGCTTGCATTCTACAAAGCAGGTTGTATGTTACAGTCCGCACACCTCGAGGATATCACTCCCTTCTATCATCCATTGCGTCCCTGTGTTTCCGCGCTTTCCAGGCTTGTCAGCGAGCACCTGCATGCTCAGCGCCGTGCAAAGGCAATCGATGAAACCTATCTCACCAGGTCTAAACGGCCCCGTTCCCAAGACAGCAAAATGGAACCGCTCAACCACGATGCGCTCATCGGGATCCTCTACCGCACCTGTGTGGATTTAAGTGGTGGGCAGATTCCGGAGCCGGCAGACGTCCTACAGCCATACCATTTCACCAAGGACCATAAGTTCACTTTTCCGATTCATACCTCAACCCCTTATGTGGACCTGGGAGGTGGTACATATTTGAAGAAAAGGCGAATGATGGGTCGTATCCGTGGACCTGTCCTGACTGACATGTAGCATACTTTGCTTTAACCTTTGGAAGTAATATATGCACAATACACCTTTTCATGCTACATGAACAGACAGATGGTCGTGGATAATGGGATCGAGGCGAAGGTGTTGATAGTGACGATATTTCTTGCCGTGACGTCATACGACTGAAACAGCATGCGGGTCGTCAACATGTAGGAGACACAAGCAAATCGCAATCTTGTCTTATTATCAATGACATACGGCTGATCAAAGTCACAAGACCAAGCACTAGAGAAGAAAAATGTGATAAATTTTGGGCTGGAGGCATGGATAGTACTAGCAGCGGCAGGTGGCAAGCAAGAGATAGTACAATGTCTATTTCTAGGGAAGAGAGTGAGTAGGGCACAAGTTCCGCATCTACCCCAAGCATAGGACCTACCAAGATGATACCGTCGAACCTCTGCTTGAACCAGGACATGGTATCGTCCTTGGTGACACGGTGTTGGAATCCAACGCGCTACCCTGCGCTGTTTCCTCCTCGCGACCCGCATCCCCGGTCTCCTCATCACAACATAAAAGTCCATCCCGAAAATACCGATACCGGGATCGTATCTTGCGCCAAGATCGATGTGCTGCTCCTGCCAGTGCAATGCCGAACCCAAAGTTACCCGTTTCCGAAAAAAAGTTCAATCGTCGGAGCTCGTATTCCATTGACCTTGACCTTGAGACTGCGCTCGAGCATCTCCTTTGGCTTTTGGGACCGCGGATGGTGACGTGAACTGCCATTTTGTTTCATGTTTCGGCGGATGCCAACGGCGCGGTTGCCTGTTCATAACGCGGGCGAAAACGGGTCGCCTCTCTCTCAGGAATCAGCCCCCACCCCCAGATGGCGGGTGATGACGAACATCGGATTGTGATGTCGCCCTCTGGCGAGGCCGTGCAGTACTCCGCCCCCGTCCCGAGCATGGAGGACTCCCCCACACCCGACGCATACCTCCCTCCTACCCAGGATCGAGCACGTCCTTAAAGCCAACTGGGACGCCCCTCGGTGCGTTTACGCGGGAGCAGAGTCGACTGAACAGGGAGGAACGGATTCAGCTGGTAGCAACGTGATTCGACTGGTCAAAGCCCGAGCGTTGCGCGGACGAGTTACGAGTGCGGACGAGCGGGTGTCAGGGGGGGGGGGGGGCGGGGGCGACAACCCACAAGTGACCCGTCGTACGCAGTCGTAGACCCAAGGGGGATGGAGGGGGGGGCC
>JBBPKE010000181.1:7392-31720 GCA_038089095.1 Tylopilus orsonianus | reverse complement strand
ACCACTAGGGTACTGGGCAGTGCCTACTAACTATGGTAATGTGCTAGCTAGGCATGCTACTAGGAATACTATATAAGGGAGGTCTAATGTGATGGAATCATATCTTTATAAGAGCCCACTAACTACAGGTGCAAGGGCACTGGCCTTGTGAAGTCTGTGTATGTAGTGGACAAGCTGCTAGACACTGGCATGCTATATGATAGCACCACCCTCAATGCCTTGGCTATGACCAAGGATTTGTACTCAGGCCACCAGAGCTAATAGGGATCCACTAAAGGACTCTCTCTAGTTGTAGCAGTTACTACATAGAGTCGGCAATGGCCAGCATCGCTGAGTAGTTGCAGAGCTAACTACTGAACTATTACATATAGATATGCGAGCATCGGATGAACCTGATAACAATAGGGGCTTAGTGCCCATATATAGATAAAGGTACATAGGCACTGCCTGATCTGTGCACAGAGCTGGCAGGTATATATAGTAGCTGCAATAGTCCCACTGAACCCCAGTTCAGCATATTGGGATTATACTGTTCTAGTACCCACTGGTGATGACCTGAGCATAAGTCCACTATTGGGTGGCATCTTAGGTGGTTGTGCTGCATATGGCCAATCTTATGGCTTGTCCGTAACACTAGTATTGAGAACTGACTCCCAATAGACTAGAACTGAGGTGTTCTAGCAGAGCATTGGCAGACTATATACTGATTACTCCCTATGCATGGATCACTAGGGTACTGGGTAGTGCCTACTAACTATGATAATGTGCTAGCTAGGCATGCTACTAGGAATACTATATAAGGGAGGTCCAATGTGATGGGATTGTATCTTTACAAGAGCCCACTGACTACAGGTGTGAGAGCACCAGCCTTATGAAGTTCACATGTACATGTTTAGAATGGTGATGTACTAGGTCTAGACCATCTAGATCTCAGAGCTGTTAAGCCCATACTGGGAGATAGCACTGACTAAGTGCTAACCCTTAGCTAAGTCTCTTGAGGTTGCTAACCACTTAGCTAACTCCTATTGCATACCCATAACCTAGGGTTACTGCTAGATTAGCCATAAAGTATTTACTTCAGTGTATATGTGTCTAGAGCAGTAATATACTTGTCTAGACCATCTAGGTCTCAGGGCTGCTATGCTCATACCAGGGCTTATCGCTGACTAAGCAATAACCCTTAGCTAAGTCTCTTGGCAGTTGCTAACCACTTAGCTATCACCTATTGCATACCCATAATCTAGAGTTACTGCTAGGTTAGCCATAAAGTATTCACTTCAATAAGTATACTCTAAAGTGTTAAATCATAACACAGCACTGATATGCTCAGCCCCTTGCTTTGCATGGGGCACAGGATACTCACTAGAAAGGAAAAGTTCTGATACTATATGAGAAAGTCAATTGTACTTATCTACAGAGTGTTTAGCTACTGTCATGCTCAAGTACCTGGCCAATGCCTGATGTCAATTACTTCTGTGCATCAAACATTCAAGATCTGGCAAATTATCATGTAGTGCTTACTCATATATTTGTCTGTCATCAAAGCAACATCCTTCCTTTACACCAGATTTATTTAAGTTTTTCTTACAGTTTTGAGTGAGAACTCAGTTAATCCCACATGCAATCTTTCTAATAGCAGTTAAATATTCAGGTAGATATATGCTCGAGTTTTTTCGCCAGGTGTTGAGAATGTAATTTACTCATTTCAGCATGTCAGAGATTGATTTAGTACTATGTCATGGTGTGACACCCACTCCACATGCCGATTGAAAAATTTGCAACTCTTTGTCAACTGCAGCCGCTGAGCCGGCATCGCGCTGGCAACATCAATTCATTGTTTCAAGTACTTTTTTTTTGTAATCCTTTTTTTAAAATAGGCCACTATGACTCTATGTAGTTTTTTATTTGTGTATGGGTGATGAATATCAACATGTTTGCAAGTGGTGTGCGCATTTTGCAACACCGGTCACACGATAGTAAGTTTGGAGTCAACTCCGCCTCGGCAAACACCGGGACTACAAGGGCTGCACCTTCCCACGATTTACTGATGAATCATGACAAAAGCCTTGTCAAGCAAGGTAATATCGGTTAGAGGCAAACCCAATGCGACCGATCCGCGCACTACGAAGAATTAATCCCCCCACACTAATATAAAACTACACCAAGTAACCAGACCGCAGCGACGCGCAGGCTTCGTAAGCATATGCCAAGTGAACCAGTACAAAATTATTAACCTGGGCAAGTCATGACTGCCCGGCTTGGAGTTCGGACTTGGCCAGAAGAAATCGGTGAGATGATTCTCAATTTGAAGTTAACCACTAGTTAGTGGATGCCAAGATTATCTCTGGAGGCGGTTCGTGAGTTTTAAGGTGTACCTGAGTGACTTGAATGACTAACAGCAAAGCACCAACCACATTACCCGCAGGTTCATATAGGCAGACGTGCATGACTGCGTCTCCGAAGGCCGGGCCAAATATTCCGTTACACTGAGCCGAGGCACACCCGAGCTCCCCAGTGGACTGCCATATTATCTGCGTGAAATCGGAGAATGAAGGGTTTGCAAGATCAAAGGTCTCTAATAAATATGTGAAAAGCTAAGCATTGATACTCGATGGCGGAGGGGACCTACGCTGGCCTTCCATGAACATCTTCATTGCATCACTAGCAGCGAAATTTCCGGTACCTGCCGCGATATTTTCTCCGTATGGCCCAAGTTGCCCATTTGAATGCTCAAAATGGCAGCCGTCCGCCCACATTTGAGCTTTGCTAGCCAAGGTAGTTGACCAGTTGAGGGGCTTGGCATAGTAATTCGAGCGAGCGAGATTGTGGGACTCCAAGAAAGTGCTCTCTTGGGCATCGAGCTGGTTATCGGTGGCCGCGAGAACGACCCCACAGCATAAGGATAGAAGTGCAATACCCAAGTAGAATGCACACATACGACCGAATGGAGAGAGTGTGTCGATGCAATGAACGGAAAGATGATATGCAACCTCGAGAAGAGAGGAGTGTGTCAGTGGGAGAGGAAGCGACTATGGAACCTGACCTCATGGGACTGCAAAGATGCCCGAGAGAATTGGCGAGAGATGAACCGCTAAGTGTGGTGCCTCGCGACGGGACCACATGAAAAAATAACCATCGCGAGGTATCCAACGGTATCTAGGTGGAAACCGACCGTGGCCAACGGTGGAAACACTGAGACGGGCGGGCGATAGAACTGGACTACGCTCTATACGGACGACTACGCAGTACGAGTACAAGGACGACTCTGCTATCCTTACGGTGAGCGGTAGAGATATATGCATCGTGCACGTGACTGTGTGCTAATGGGCTTATGCCAGGCGGACTACGGTCCGATTACACAGGTGATCTCCCTTTGATCTAAAATGGAGATCAATGACCCTTGGACTTGGGTTGCATCGGGGCTGCATACTGCCCACTTGGGCGACGGGAGAAAGAGACAGGCACAAGGGTGTGCTACACTCCAACTACAGAGTACTGTATATACAGCCTCCGACAAATTGTAGGCCACGAGGATTTTCCATTATAATTTTGACACAGATGGTTAGTGGTTTATTCTCTTTACAGGTCTCGGATTAGATGTTCCGAACACTGGGTCTTGGGCCGTTAAAATTCGTGAGGTTACATAAATATATGCAAGATCCTTTCTCCACAAGTTGATAACAAAAATGACGCACAACACGGAACCCCCTACTTCAATGGCAGACATTGTCAGGCAGACAGACCCCACAGCATATCACTATCACTCACATATTACAGGGGAGGTTATCCGCTCACGCCTTATGGACCACACGTATATTGTGTTCAAGTTTAAAATTCTCAAATTCTTGCTCCTTCGACTTGATCTGCTCCGTGAGTGTGGCGATAACCTTCTTTATCTACAAAACATGTGTTAGAGGGTAAAAGTGAAGGGATTAACGGCAGCTTACTCCGTCGCGATTTGTTTGCAATGCGGGAACGACATCTTTGACCGTCCGCTCGACAAGCACACCGCCAATCAAACGAAAACATTTGCGATCGGGCTCCTCATCCAGAGCTTCATGTAACGTTGAAAGGACCAATCTGATTCCAGGCCTGATCATAATCCTGCAACAGCGACCGAAATACCTACGTATGTTCCTCGGCTTCTTGCTCAAGTTCGCCTATCTTGCCAGCAAGAGTTTGCAAGTCATTTTGAAAGCGAGAATAAGCTTGTTGTATCTCTGTCTAGTCTGTCATGATGAGGCAGTGAGGACAGAATACAACATTTGCCGTACCCTGGTCTGAGAACGGTTGTGACTTTGCTTTTGCCTTTGAGGTGGACATGATCAGCTTGTTGACAATACACGAACGATAATTGGCTCGTCCGCGTCATCTCCGCGTGACATCTTGTCACGCCTTCAGTTGTTTTGGTCGTCTTCTTGCACCGTGACTTGTACAATGTCTTTTGCCCGTCCACCTCTTGGTGTAGGGCTTTCGCGTCGTTTGTTGATAACCCATCGCCCTACCACGCTCTGTTCTGCATCATTTGTTTACAGGAACCTTTCTTCCACGGGTTCCCCCCGTGCCGAACACCTCAATAGACATGCCAGTCTAGACGGTCCGAGCACAATCAGGTCACCGCCTGCGACAGGTACAATGACTGCCCAGGATGAGCCGGACAAGCACACCGATTCGTACAAGGGTGGCCCAAGTGCCATCGACAAGGCGGTCCATCTTTTCTTCTTCACCGAAATCCTCCGAGGTAGGTCGGCGGACGGAAGAAGTGTGGTTAGTATTACTAATGCTTCGTAGGAATGTGGATCGTTGTGGAGAACTTTTTCAGGCCTCCGTATACTATCATGTACCCGTATGAGAAGGGTCCGTTGTCCCCTCGTTTCCGCGGTGAACATGCACTGCGGAGATACCCAAGCGGTGAAGAGCGCTGCATTGGTATGTCGCTCCTATTTCCCGATACGTTCGTCTCATGTTCTACATTAGCCTGTAAGCTCTGTGAAGCGATATGCCCTGCTCAAGCTATCACCATTGAAAGTGAGGCCCGCCAAGACGGATCGCGGCGTACAACTAAATACGGTAATGTAACTTCATTTTCGCAACAACCGTAACTTCTCAACATCAGTTAGATATTGACATGACGAAGTGTATTTATTGTGGTTTTTGCCAGGAGGCTTGTCCAGTCGATGCTATCGTCGAAAGTAGGTCATTGTCGTATCCCATTTTATGTTCAACTAGTGACCCCTTTTTCCCCAGCGCAAAATCAGGAATTTTCGACAGAGACTCGCGAAGAGCTTCTCTACAACAAGGAAAAATTGCTTGCGAACGGTGATAGGGCTGAGGCAGAGATCGCAGCTAATCTTCACTGTAAGTCATACATCCGACTCCGCGGTTATAACTAGTTGACTTTTCGCGACAGCGGACCATGTTTACCGTTGAGCGATTGGACCATGTGGTGGAACGTGTCCCACCAAATCATGTAATTATCATCTCGGTATCCAACTCGATCACACGCTGGAACCATGGCTTTCCTTTTGATTCCGCGTGTCAGCGTGGAACAACACGGATTTGGAGGGATTTTCCCGTCTGTAATTCTCTTTAAATTTTTTTGAAACCCTACCAAATGCACTCAGCTCGTGGATCCACGCCTGGAATCTGCATAGAATCAACCCGAAATGTCATTACCATGCCCATTATTGCAACCTCGCGCTTGAGCTTGGCGGTAGATCATAGAGCGAACGTTCATCTGCAAGTATAGTTTGAAGGCGACTAAGAATGGCCAGTATATGTGGTCAACGAATCTCATCGGCAGTCGGGGATATCTCTGGCTGGCACAGTCTGAATCCTGAGGGATGACAATGAGTTTTCAGTTGGGCAGAGAGCATCCGGTGACGAGCTCCTTCATACAATGTCGACTCAGCAAACTCCCCCCCATGCGTGACTACCACTCGAAGTGGCAGCTACAAACGAGTGACAATCTACGGCCAAGGTGAGCAACCGGTGTTGGCTTTGGCTCCTGCTCACTATGGCTGGAGATGCAGTGCATAGCTCGCCTGCGTAGTCAGCGCTGAGGCTTTTGTCATCGTACCCCCGTAATTTAGTCAACATGTCGAGGACACAGATACCGCGAACATCGTAAGCCAGACTGCGTCACGGCTTTCAGGCACGACCGACGCGCAAGCCAAGTAAATACATCTTACGCCACCTTTACAGCACGGCGGCTTTCTGTGGAGGCGCATCAAACAATGCCCGCCGAGGCAGGGCACGTCGGTCACGACGCCACTATTATGGACATGATCCTAGACCACCGCCTCCTCACAAAGGTGATAGATCTACCTGCGAACAGACACCATCGATTTCCTGTGCGGTGGGACGATGCACCCAGATGTCAAACGGAAATTGGTGCGCATTCGGCGCAGCAGAAAGGGGCAAGGGAAGTTTGTAAGCCGGGAATAACTCGCAAGAATGACCGGCCACCAATATCGGCGGAGCGTTCACAAATTGTAGCATGGCCGCCGAACCTCTTACGGGGATGACCGATGAACCATGGGATTCTACGTCATGGTTCTTTGCTTCGGGGACAGGAGCGGGCTGTTGAATTCTTTCGGATTACCGAAAGTATTTGTGGTTTGTCTCGTCATGTCCCCCCAGGTCGCCTTGTATGGTGTGTCTGATTAGCAAGGGCTAATTTTAGAGGTTTTCGGGGTTTGTCAAGCGCGTGCGGCGAGATCTACACTTTTATGTTGATCCGTCTGCATGAAAACAGATATCGGGGTCACTTGCAAATCAGCAGACAACCATAAGTTACGATACTGCCCGAAACAACGACGAAGATAAACACAAGAGACAATGAAGGCTGCAGGCACTTGAGCACAAGAAAATTCTATATGGGAATCTGCGCGGACATTCACCGGACCCCTAATCGCCGGAGGGCCCCTCCTCAGGTTCGTCATGTCCCCCATAGCCCTGAGCAGATGACGATATACCTTCCTGATGAAGTCTCTTCGATCCTCTATCATCTGTCCGATGGCTTCCCCCATACCTCAAGGAACTATCTCCTCCGCCTCCTGAACTGTCCCCCGCTGGGGAAGCGACGTCATCCTCCCCGTCTATATCCATGTCGTTACGGGATCGCTTTCTTGACGATTCTAAAGGGGGACGGTGCTGTTCAGGTGGTATGTACGATCCATCGCGGTCGCGGTCACGATTGTGAGAATGACCGTCTTCGTGAACAAAATCGATATCCTCATTCGGTGCTTGTGGTTGATCTATTCCCCGGGGTGCATAGGGTCTTTGGCTTTCCCGGTCATAGTATTGCGGATGTACATCGGATCGTGGTTGCGCCTCAGCAGAGCCGGAACCAGATCCGGGCGTATCAGACCGAGACGATCGACCATACCCACCTGGACCAATGGGTTCGCGAAAATACATCGGTTCCTCCCGCAGCCGATAGGGAGAACGATCCTGATAGTCCCTCTCCAGCCTCGACCTCAGATGCGGAGGTGGCGAGTTGCGGGCTAGCGCGGTATTTGTATAATCACGTGGCGCTTCACGATCGTAATCATGTTCGCGTTGACGCGACCAGTTACGCTCCCTTTCGAAATCACGCTCGTGTTCGAAGTCTGGATGATTAATGTTTGTACCAGGTCCGATGCGTTGGTGATTATGAACACGCGCGGTTGATCCGCGAGCGCTGGTTGGTGACATGATTGTTGAATGGGATGACGCGTGCGCCATTTGATGTCGCCCGTGCGGATATGGATCACCGCTGTGACTGCTTCGTTCGTGAGCATCGTACCTTCTGGAACGTTCTCTTTCATGACCGAGAGGGGGGCTCTGTATTCCCTGCCCAGAAGAGACGGATTCAGGAGGATACTGTTGTGGGTGAGGAACTCCGCCTTGGTGATATCCCTGCGGCGGACCCTGTCCACGGGAAAGAGACGAAGAGTGGGGCCGTGAGCGGGAATCAGATCCGTTGCTGTGCGAGTGAAGATGAGACGTGTGAGCCTGAGACTGCGCATGGCTCCGCGGCTGTTCGAGGTGTTGGGCAGGAGTCAGTTGAGAGAGGGGTGGAAGCTGGCGGGAGTCATGACCCGAGGCTGAGCCACGGCGTGACATATGAAATGTTGCGAGAGATGGTGCCACCCCTGGTCCAGTGGGCCCATCTGATACTTGGACCGGGCGACCATCAGGGCCGGAAACCACGCGAATATTGCCGGATGGATGGACATAGTCTGGTGCATTGGGGTCATTGATATCCATGTTTCGGGGATCGCGATGCTGGCCCGAGCTCGGCATTTGCTGTGTATGTTGGGGTGGTATCCCAGGGCCAGCATGCATTGGAGGGAGGGGAGCATGACCGTGGGGGTCTGGTGAAGGAGGTACGGCGGACAGTCGCTCGTACAGTACACTGATATCATATAAGATGACCAGTAGATGGGAACACAAAATATGCTTACGCTCTTTCCAATTTCATTCGCTGAATAGATTTTTTGGCCATGAGCACCTTGAACTGGAGCTTGTCATTGTCCTGTAAAAAATATCATAGGAAGAACGAACGCGGGGAGAAGTATAACACACCATCTCGATTTCCTTTACTTTCCGTTTCAGCTCTTTGTATTTTGTCTGGTATTTTTCATCTTCGACGCCAGCAGCAATGCCTGTAGTGTACGCTTTGCTTTTTTGTCTAGAGGAGGGAGTAGCCGAGGGGGGGTGGACAAACATTTGGGAGTTGGGAAGAGCGGAAGGACCTGGGGATTGGTTGTGGGACATGATGGCGGTGCTTTTGAGCGGCGTCAAGGGATAATGAGACGCTGAGTTGGCATTTGGCTATTTATTACTCATTGAAGCTTGTCTCTGGCGTTGAGTCTCGAGTCAGGGCAGCCGCTAATTTCTGACGGTAGCTCGCAGCTCATCATAGTAGACACGTGTACCAGTACATCTTGCTCATGAAAAACACAGGGCCGTCTCCACTCGCATGCAAGCTGTCTACAAGGTAGCGGGTGTTAACACTATCATAGCTCTTGATCGGTTCGGCGTCAGGCTCGAAGGTGTTGCGTGAGGAGCTTGGACTGGTATCCACGCCAGTGCCCCAGGCTCCAGCGAAGTGATTCTGGCCAAATATCTCCAGTGTTTACGCGAACGCGAGCAGAGCTGCCCTGGCTGTCGAACGCGGGTGGTGCCGAGCGTGACGGCATACTACAAGGAATCCACAGGAACTGTTCCTCTTGAAATTCTGGTCCGCAGGATCGCGACACATGCATCGAGTGGCGTTGGGAACGAACTGTCATCTATTCAATATGTCCAGACTATCAGGATACTTGGCGGTGAAGCTTAAGTTTGAGCTGTGTGGCTAGCGCGGCTTTAGGGCTGGCGTTGAAATGCCGTAGTAATTTCCATTTGAGTTTGCCACTGACAGTGACATCCACCCCTCCTCACTACTGCGAGTGAGTGTCGAGACCGTCTCCTACGAGTGGAATGCTGATCCTGTCATTGGTGCCGCAGTGTCGATACCGTACCGGCAGTACGTTGGTGATTTACATGTATCGCACCATGTTGACCACTGCGCCACCTCCACAGGGATATGCCCCCTCCTGGGGGCTTTGAGGCCGTAAAATATAAACGCAACCTTCCCTTTCGCGGTCCCAGTGGCCTAGTCATTCTGGGCGCCGTGACGGCCGTGTGTGCGTACGGGTTCTATCGTGTTGGAAGGGGAAACCTAGAAAGAAGGTATGTTTATCCTTACAAACAGCGCACACGGGGTCCGCAGGCTGTAAAACGTGCATTCTCATGGTGCGCTCATCGTGAAACGTGTCTCCCGCGGCGGAGGATCCGGCCGAGCCTTATCATCGAGTCTGGCCTGATTCGGCCGTGCCGGAAAAAGCACATTTTCTCAGATTTGGACCCTGACGATTCGCTTTTCCCCGCTAGGGAACTACAGAGGGAGAAAGTTTGGTCACGCATCCACCTTGTTCCGCTGCTGCTGGCCGAGGGCGATCGGGACGCGTACCGTAGACAGGAAGCGATGTTGGAGCGTGAACGGGTCATCATGAAGGATGTGAAGGACTGGGAGGTGGGTGACCGGGCCATGTGTGTCCAGGAGAGAAACTGACGAGTCCGCCCCGTATCTAGCCGGGGAAGAGTGTATACAATGGAACACAATATCGCTCGGTGGAGTCGATTGTAGTTCTATGATTGGTAGATTCGTACTCGCTGGCTGCCAAATGCAGATGGACTGAGAAAAAAAAAAAGAAAGAAAAGAAAACATAAAACAAAGTGGGCCACAGCCCGTTTCCCATGCAGAGTCTGCGGAGGATGGCCCAACTCGGATTAGTTGTACCGGTGGCGGGTGGCGATGTACAATAAGACCCATGGGATCGGGTCAGAGCTGCTCGTTCGGGACAGCTTGAGGGCCGGCCGCGCGTGCATAGACCCCTCAGTCTGCCACCAGCACCGCCAAGGCGAGCGACGTTGTGAAATTTGGCCCGAGAGGCGCGCGTGCTAAGGTGGTCGTGACGCCGCAAAGCGCCATCTCACTAAGATGCTGACAACGACTTGAATTAGGACAGGTACGAATCGGATCGGCTCCATCGCATGGACATGGCATGTGCGTGCATGGTCGAAGCCATCGAGTGAGCGTGTGGGGTGTAAGTATTAATGGTGTTTCTTTGCGGGGACCCTGATATGGACACGCCAGGCAGATAGATTTGCGACACTGGGCCAATTACAGTCGCGCAGGCGTCCTGCTGAATCGAGACGAGTCAGGCTGGCACATGATGACTAGTTTGGCAGCCGGGTACAGGATTCGAGGGCCGCTAAGGATATCAAGCCGAGCCCCTCTCATCCTCTCCCGATTTCGCTCATATAGCTCCTTGAATACCGCTGGCACCCCTCCCGATTCGCTCTCCAATCTTCCCCCGGCTCCGACGCCTATTAAAGCCAATCTCGTTCCGTCCCTTGCTCTCCCGCCCACCCCCTGCGCCATGCCACACCACCCCTACCCTCTTCGCCACCAGCGGCCGCCCACCGTCCCAGACGCCCCGATGAAGGACCCGGCCGCCCTCATCAACTTTGTCGACACCTCCCCGTACGACCTCATCTCCCCCGCCGACGCAGACCCGATGATATTTGGTCCCCTCGAGCTCGACGATCCCTCCCTCCTCTCCCCAACCTGGGATCTCTCCCGCGACCTCACCTATAATCAGCCCATCTCCCCCGTCCTCTCTGACAATCCCGCCTCCCCCCGCCGTGCTTCCGACTTTGATGTCCCAGACGCGTCCCCCAGTAGCGCCTTCTACGACTCTCAGTCCTTTGGCGGTTTCGACGATGGACAGCCCATGCTCGATATCGATGACTCGAATCTTTCCCAGTGGCTGAACGACTCCCACGTCTCTCCCTTGGATCCCTCCTCTTCTTCCCCCATCCCGATACGGGGCACCCAATCAGACCCGCAATCGCCTCCCGCCTTCATCCCGTATGGTAACCATACATTCCCTCTGAACGCCTCCTTCTCCCCATCTGACTTCGCAGCCCTGCATCCTCTCCCTCGATCGCTATCGCCAACTGAGATTTCTGATGGTTACCTCAGCTCTCCCGGTCTCGGCGTCGCCTCCATTTCTCCCGCAGAGACTTCGCTGAGACCCCCCGCGTGGGCATCGCAGCTGTGGGACTCTTCTCATTATACTCCTTCTACCGCCTCGGGGCCCCACCCGCCCCTATCCGAGAACCCTTACACAGCCAAGAGCCAACGATTCCAGCCACGAAGAGATGCCAATCCCCTAGGCCTGATGTTCCAATCATCCAGCGCCCCATCCCCTAACGCTGCCGCGCTGACGCGAGCTTACAGCCATCGTGCGGAATCAGTTTCTGTTGGTGATGACCATGACGCCACCGTGCGACGAAGAAAGAAATTGCCGCTGGATGAGCCCCCCAAAGACTTGAAACCATCTGAATCTAGTACGTGTATATCTGATCATATCCGTCCCTTCTGTCAATGTGACTGTCGTCATGCTGATAATCCCCTTCATTATCTCCGATATAGGCCCCCTCAAATCTGTCTTGAAACCACCGAAATTAGCACCCTCCGCTTGGCAGCTTTACTTCACCGATTGGATCCAGCGCCACCAAGCAACGAGCACAATAAAACTCAACGTTGCACAGGCTGCCAAGGAAGCGGGCCAGGAGTATGCGAACCTGTCCGCGGAAGAAAAGGAGGTGTGTGCTGCGCCGGTACTTCCGGAGAATTGCTGCCGATCTAAACTTCCATGATTAGCCATACAAGCAACGATCCCTTGTGCTCAAACAGGCACGCGAACGCGAGAATGCTGCCTACATGCGCAGCCTGACGCCCGAGGACATTAAGCGAGAGAACGCTTACCGGACCGCCCAACGGAAGGCCGGTCGGTCTCGGAAGAGCAACCTCAAGGACCCCAACGCTCCGAAGAAGCCGCTCAGCGCATACTTCATGTTTTTGCAGCGCATTCGTTCGGATCCCGTGCTTGTGAAGGAGATCTTTGGCGATGAACAAGAGACCACCAAGCAAAGTGTTTTAGCTGCTGCAAAGTGGCGATCAATGACCGATGACGACCGCAAGGTTGGTTGATCACACTGTTGTGCTAACGAGCACTTATCACTACCTTTTAGCCCTTCCTTGCTCAAGCGGAGCAGGAGAAACTCGAGTACGAAGCTGCGCGAAGACTCTACGAGGAAGGAACAACCGGCTTCGGTAACGGGACGAGTATCAACTTCAGCATTCTTCCTGGTTCTCCATCTGAGAGCCCTTTCCGCGCCCTTCGTGCCATCAAATCTGAATCGCTAAGCTCAGAAAGCGAAAGCGATGGTATGGGTCTGGATGATGGTCCGAACAGATACACTCGACTATGATTCTAACGTCGCCTCTTGATTGCTAGAGGACATTATGCTTCGTTCTTTGCTCGATTGCTGATCATTTTGTGCCCATTGACATGTTCGTTCACGACACTGGACTTTATCATGACGGCCCCTCTCTGTCGACTACTGTATTGTTAGAACTCTAGTTTAATTGTTCATATACCTCGTGACATGTTTAGCAAGAAAGTACACGAACTTGTTACAGCACTGTTAATACTGCTATAGTGACAGATAAGCGACCATCTTCTGATGAGGAGCGCCGTCCTCGTCGAATTCACGGCCCTGTCCATGGAGAATGAGTGCACAGCGATAAGATGAAGTGTGAATACCACCTCTGGTTGATAACCATACCTCGAAAGGAAAGATGAGCATTCCAGCGGCGATGCGAGACGATATGGATCAGACTTGACGTACTTGGAATAGAACCCTTTAACAGGCAGCTGTGAATGGCAGACGATCTGGACAGCCTGCAAGCCTCCGTTCTGTTTCGCATCGGCTTTCACCCATTGGTGTAATGCCAGCACGAGATCGCGACCAAATCGATATTGCCGATAAGGCTTGAGAACAGCCAGGCGACTGAGCTTGTAATAATTTCCCTCCTCCACTTTGTAGGTTCGAATTGTCCCGATTGGCGTCAGGGAAGGTAGTAACCGGAGCAAGAAATGGGTGGCCGTCGGATCTTGCCTATACTCGTGCAGGATATATTTCATCGTGACCAAAGATGAAAAATATAGAAGGAAGGGTGATTCGAAAAGAAAATAACGTACCCGTCGACCTCTTCTTCCAATGAAAACTGCTGCTCGTGTACGAAAACGTCGATCCTCACGTCGATGCACTGATCCAGCAGTGCTTGCCTGCCCTCATGGCCCTGAGGAGGGAGGAGGATGATTTCATGAGGCGGAGAGGGGGAAGAAGGGGTATCAGGATGGGACATCCAGGACCAAATCAAGGGGTACGAGGTGCGAGAATGCAAAGGCTCTGTGGCACAGCACACTCGAACGGGCTCGACCCGAAAGCGTTTGCAGCCTTGCGGCGAGGAACGGTGGAGAAAAAAAAAAGGAGAGCGGCAAGTCACATGGAACCAAATATGCAAAAGTTCCCTCGACACGGGGATCCGGACGAGGTGTCGAGCTAGCAAGCCAAAGGGCTATCAAGATCCAAACGCGATAAAGGCTCCACGTCAGGAGTCACAAGCTGCAACGCCGGCTTCATTCTGGCAAGCCGGAGATGATGTGCGGGAATGGAAGGGGGCGGACACCGGACCGCACTGCCGAACGGAAGCAATTCTCCCTCAAAATTATTATTTTAGTTTCCAGTACTGTCTCCAGATTACATAATCACTAACATCCAACACTGCAAGTTTGGGAAAACGACCGCCAGCAAGCTCGTAGTGTCGCCGGGTATGTTTGCCTTGCACTTCATTTGGGTGTCTAACCGTCTAATACGCCTTGCGCCTAGTCCTATGCGCTCATGGTCGAGCCTTTGGCAGCGGCCATCGCACCAGCATCGTCCGGTGCACGTATTTTCAAGCAAGTTCTCAACACCATGGCACGGCCGTCGGGGCGTCCACTTCCCAGTGACTTCTTTTTGCCTCTGCCGCGGCGGTGGAAAGGAAAGGAAAGAGCCGTCGAGCCCCTCGCTGTCGGGTGCAGCCAATGTTGGCTTCCCCCCTCGGATCCGATCTCAAAAGCTCCCTACATCTCTCGACATTCCCCGTGGTGTCCAAGTACTCCGTCTGCTTTACACCATCTGGCTGCAGGACTAACATTCTTGTTTCTAGTCCGAAATCGACTGTTCATGATGAACGAAGTTATTCCGCGTCGGTCAAAGCTCTTCCCTCCGCCATCCCAGCGCTGTATACGGCGTCATTCATCTGCCGCGCCGATCCTCTCGTCTCAGACACGCCTACTCGATTGGCCGCAAATCGCCTGTCCGCACGATTTCGAGGACCCTGTTGACAGACTGCGTTCTATTTTGACTGCGCGTGCCCCGTTCGATCCCGAACACGCTTGGCATCTTTACGTGTCATCCCAGACAGACCCGAGCATTCCACCGCTTACATCTGAAGAGCTGTTTTGGTTTATTCAACGTATTTTCGATGCATTCCAGCTTTACGACGACACTCCGCCGAACCTGCCGTTGCTGTGTACCTGGGGAACGCGCCTTGGACCTGTTCTACGGGACCTGGAATCAACTTTCAAAGATGTTTCACCGGAGATCATGTCTCTCAAGTGTTTTACTGCCCAGGTTCACGCATGGTTTGGGGATATAGCACAGGCTCTACAGTTGGCTCGGGAGATTCGACAAACTGAGCTCTACCACGTCGAAACAAGCACGCTTCTGTGTCTCTATCGAAATATTTTGATTCTTTCGCGTTACCAACTGGGTACTTCATCTCCGCTTGATCTCCTAATCCAAGAGTGGACGTTTTTAAGTACATTTTGCCTTACTCGGACCACGCTCTTCCCTGAGGCTGCGTCGTTCCGCAAGGCGGTCCATAATTTGCTTGCGGACACCCCTGATGGTGCTTGTCTGTTGCTCTCGCGCTCACAGATGACTCGGGACGACCGAACACGCATGGGCGAGCTGCTTTTAGAGACGTACTGTGCCAAGAAACTACTTCACAAGGCTCATGCACTGGTACTTGAAATGCGCAGGCAACAGCTGCCCGTCAAGTTCCACCTTCAGGCCAAGCTGACACGGCTTCTTGCACAACACGATTTGTTTATTCTTGCCTACGAAATATTCACGTCATTGGATCCCTCGACCCACCCCCGGTTGTATTACTCGACTGGGCTACATCTCTATGCGCGTCGTGGTGACGTGGATCGTGCAGAGCAGTTCTTTAGCAAGCATAATGACAGCAACTGGTCTATGCCCTCTGCACGGTGTATGTTGATGCATGCTTATGCAGTTGCGGGCAAGGCCAAGACGGTGGTCGACCTCTTTCACAAGTTTTTCCCAACAGCCCAGGGAGGCGACTCTCTCGCTGAACGACCTGGAATCATACACTACACTACCGTCATTCTTGCCCATGCTGAGCTGGCCGACTTTGACGGCATCGACTTCTGGCTGGAGAAAATGCTGGAGGCTGGCTGTCGTCCAGATGGCCATGTCTATAGTATCATCCTTCAAGCCTTTGCGAGGCTTGGAGATGTGGATTCGGTGGCTGCCATGTTTGGGCAGATGCGTGCTACCGGGGTCGAGCCTGATCGCGTCCACTATACTAGCGTTGTTTCTCTGCTCGCTCGGAGGAAAGATGCAACGGCAGCAGAAGCATTTTACTTGCGGGCCTTGCGTGAGGGTATCATCCCCGATCGCATAATGATTACATCCCTCATGAATGCCCACGTCGAGGCTGGATCATGGGAAGGCGTCGTCCGTATATTTGACTACCTCCGACAATCATCTCACTTTCCTCGCGATCTGTCCATCGAAATCTATAACACGCTACTCAAGGCTTACGTTCTCATCGGCGCACCCTTTCGTGTCTTGCTCGGAATGTTTCGCACACTCGTGCGAGTCGGCGTACGCCCTGACGGCTATACCTATGCCTTGGTTATTCAATCTGCTTGTGACGCTGGGAAGATGAAAGTCGCAGAGGAGTTGTTTGCAGAGATGGAACAAAAGGCGAAATCTTGGGGACCACTCTACCATCTTGACGCATACGTACTCACCATTATCATGGCTGGGTATGTACGACAGCGGTCTAAAGCTCAAGCAAAGGCTTGCTACGAGGACATGCAACGTCGTGGGATCAACCCCAGCTCAGTCACTTACAAGCAGGTCCTCCAGGCATACGCAAACGATCGCACGGAAGCAAGCTTGAAAGTCGCCGAGTCGTTCCTAGGGAAGATTATGGACAGAGATGCGGATGACCCTAGCTGGACTGCTGAACCTCGCCCGTCGGCACTCGGGAATATATACAGTCCACTCATGCTGATATATGCGAGAAAGGAGAAGCCTAAGGAAGTGGTACGGTTGTTCAATGACATGTTGGGAGCTGGTGGTGAGCCATCTTTGGAGACTCTTACCATCGTTCTGGACGTCCATCGTCGCGCACACAATATCGACGTTGTTCGCCAACTATGGCCTCAGATCTGGGCGCTCGCGTTACGACTGTCTGATGCCAACGAGTTCTTCAAGGGGGACAATTCTGTCTCGGCTCTAGTATTCAGACGACGCTCGAATCTCCTGTGCATGCCATTGTCCATCTACATCGACGCCTTGTCTGCGGCAGGCGACCATCGCGCGGTGTTGGACGCCTGGACTAGGGCGAAGGTGGAAGGGTTCCGCTTCGACGCACACAACTGGAATCATCTAGCAGTCGTCTTGGTCCGAGCGGGCGAACTTGATCGTGCCTTTGAGGTACTGGAGCGGGTCCTCCTTCCGTACTCGCGCAAAAGTTCCACCGTCAGGTACCCATCCCCTGAGTCACCATTGGTGTTTGACGTGACGGCTCCTGATGCGGATACACCTGCCTCGGACGCACCTATGCATCGGAAGGCACGGAGAGCAAAAGCGGTTAAAATCGCAACGAGGACGGTAGGACCTCTGCTGGCAATCTCAGAAGACTCGACCGATTTCGCGCATCCCTTACACATCCTCCATCAAGTCATCCCTGGTTTGTCCATGTGGCGTCCGCATGCTGTCACGTTGCAAGTTTTGTCCAATGTTCTCAGCCATTTGCAAAGAGGTCGCCTGGTGCAACCGGTCCGCGCTGCCAGCGCGCCACCCGCCACACCAACCCACGCTGACTCGCAAAGTCAGGCGGAGATTGCCAGTGCCACACTCGAGCGCATCTACCACAACTACCCAGAAGCCATCCGTGCTATTCTCCTCTACGAGAGAGGACAGGCCCGTCGTGAAGCACTGCGACGGATACCCAAGCAATGGATCAAAGTGAAACAACGAGTAGTGGATACATTAGAAGATGGAGAGACTGTCGGGTTGCATGGGTAATGATGAATGGCTGAGAAACAAATCGGATATATCCAATGATTGACCCCAGTCAGCGTCATGTGTCTTGTGATGATTCAGAACCCTCTGAGTCGCCTTCGCGATGTGGCTTTCGGCCTTGCTTGCCGGTGCCATGTCGGTTCCTCTGCACAGATCCGGTCGTGGTCAGCTTCCGGCCGGTCCGGAACAAAGAAGGATCTTACCAATGGAAGCTTTTGGCCTTGGTTGCCAAATGCAATCGAGAGGGCAGTGGTTTCTTATGGGTATGGAAGTGTGAATCTGAGCTGTCTAATAGATGCCGCTTTACATACCTGGTACACCTGGGAATCGCTTGGCGGAGAAAACGACGAAAGGGTCCGTGAAAGTCTGAGCGAGAACTGGAGATACATTTGTGTGAACGCGCTGGGCGCCGGTGTCAGGAGCTGGTGAACTGGGGATAAGAATAAGACCATCAATAACACAGCCCTGAGTTGCCCCAGAGGGAAGAAACATGCGCACTCTCCAACATTCATAAGCCGTAACCGTAGGCGAAATGTCCCTGAAGGTATATTTTGAGCGTAGCGTTAATGAAGAAACTACCTCGAGATAGAGTTGTGCGAACCTTCCGTGCGTACGGACAAGTCTTGAAAGAGGAAAAATATCCCGGGAATCTGGTGTTCATCCAAGAGGCGACAAGCGTTGGAAGAGAGGGGTCCTACAAGAGTGCGGGTGTACACATGACGGGGAAGTGGATGAGAAGCGGCAGGCGGCGAGGAAGAAGACGATGAACTGCTTTGCGCATAGTTGCCCTGATAGTACGGTGTTTGGGGGGACTGTTGTGGATAAGCAGGTGCACCGTAGAGAGCTGAGGGCGAAGGGTCGTAATTTGGAGCATATGAATCCTGCTGAGATTGATTCCATTGGGGGTATTCACGCCCGTCGGGTTGAGCCGCCGGGTGATAAGGGCGATTCGAAGGATCCATGTCGTGGTTAGTGTAGATGCTAGCTTGAGAATGGATAGGCGTTTGATACGAGGGTTCGGGCCCTGGCCAGGTACGAAAGGTAGCCGTCTCTGTATTCCACGGTTCGGGAGCCGCAGCAGCCGATATACCACTTCTCGGGGCGGCGCGAAGAGACTGGTTCTGTACGGTGTGTGAGGTCTGAGCACCAGGGGGAGGATAGGCCCAGCCATCGGGGGAGTCGGGGGACGTGTTGTAGGCAGATGAGTTGGGGTATGGGATGGCGTCGGAAATGGATGAGTCGGACGGGGTGTAAGAATAGCTGGGGCTGGTATATCCCGAAGGAGCCTCTGTGGACAGCATGGTGCTTATGACTGGCTAGCGGACGAATTGGGATGATATCTGCCCGGAACGACGAAACGAAGCTTACCTGGGAGTCTAGTGAGGGGCGGGGTGGATCCGACAGTGAATTTGGGGTGGAATGAGAAGAGGCTGGGCTAGGATGGTTGCTGCGGGGGGAGGCTGCCGCGGGGATGTTACCGCGAGGTTTCTTTGGCTTCGGGCCTGCTGCAGAGACGTAGCGTTCGGTGGAGGACGAAGGGTGGAGGACGAGGTTCATTTCCCGTTTACCGTCTGCCGACCAGAGGTCTACAGTCACGAGAAAAAAGGACCAGTCCAGTTCGCTGGGGGTGGTCAGCGAGCTCGGACGACGGGGAGGGGGGCACACGCACTCGACATCGACAATCGAGTTGTCTTCTCTGCGGACGACCATCTTGGCGACTGCGGCGGGAGCAAGGGGGCGACGATCCTTGGGGCAAGGGCAGGGTGAAGGCACGTGGTACGGTGGGACGTGACGCGGACGCACCTTGTCGCCGAAGCCACACATGCGGGCGCGAAGGGGATGCTGGGCGACGTGGAGGGAGTAGTGCCTGGAAGGAGGTCAGGAGCGGGATACGGGGTGGGGGGGAGGCGTACTTGCGGGCCCACCACTGGCCCCAGGAGTCGAGGGCCATGTCGGGGGGTGGAGGGGCTGCACGGACGGACGGCTTTTGTGTCATGGCGGTTGGGAATCAGATAAGATGGGTTCTCACAGACGTAAACTCGCTGCGAACGACGCGTACAATCACGCCCATCCCCATGCCCTCCCCAAAAGACCGCCTCCGCGACCTCCTCGCCCGCCAGGACCTCGCCAACACCCGCTGCGCCGACTGTGCAAACCCCAATCCCCAGTGGGCATCAGGTATCTCCCCCCCACCTCCCCCCGCGGCCCCCCTCACCTCCCCAGTCAGCTTCGCCGTCTTCCTCTGCCTCCAGTGCGCCGGCGTGCACAGAGGCTTTGGCGTGCACATCAGGTATCTCCCGTCCCCGCTTCCGTCCCCCCGATGACCCTCCCCCCAGCTTCGTCCGGTCCGTCTCGATGGACGCCTGGCAGGAAGACCAGCTCAGCCGCATGCAGGTGCGCTCCCCGTCTCCCCTCCCCCGCATCCTCCCGCATCCCCCGCCCAGCTCGGCGGAAACGCCCCTTTCAAACACTTTCTGCGCTCCTACTCCCCCCCGGAGCAGGGTGGCTACACGGACGGCATGGACCCACACGCTCTCTACCACTCCTGGGCAGCCACCCAGTACCGTGAAAAGGTCGGTCCTCCCGCCCACCCCGCATTCCTGCCTCGTGCTCACCCGGCACTAGTTGGATTTTGCCTTGGCAGGAAAGCCCTGGACGCCGTCCAGCCCCCCCTCTGATCTGCTTTCGATCAGCCCTGGCCCAGCCCGTCCATCTTCTGCGCAGGGCCTTCGCAAGTCCCGTGCTTCTGCACGCAGTCCACCAGCCGGCTACGCTGCGACGATCAACCCACTTCACCCTTCTGACCAAAAGTCCGCGAATGAGGCCTACTTTGCCTCTCTTGGTCAAGCGAATGCGGCTCGTCCCACCGACTTGCCGCCTTCTCAGGGTGGCCGCTACCAAGGATTCGGCAACACACCCTCTTCACCTCCTCCGTCACAAAACCTTACTTCCGCTGCTGCCCCATCATTGGCCGACTTTCACGAAAACCCGGCAGCTGCCTTGAGTAAAGGATGGTCCCTGTTGTCCGCGGTCGTGGGTGGTGCCACGCGCGCCGTAAACGACAATGTCATTCAGCCAGGCATGGACCGTGTAATGGACCCCAGCCTGCATGCTAGTGTCCGTGGTTACGTCTCCGAGGCACAGAGACGCGCACAAGTCGTTGGTCAGTCCGTGAACGAATGGTCAAAGGTTCAGCTGGGGGTGGATGTCGCTGATCATGTGGTCGGTATGGTGGGTACCGTCAAGGACAGCGTTGGAGCGGGTCCTGCTGCGTCTGGGTATGGTGCTCTCGCGCCCCACGATGAAGGCGAGACATCTGCATTGTACGACGACACCAATGATTTCTTTCACGAGTATTCCGACGCGCCGTCCACTTCCGACACGGTCGAGCCACATCCGACACAAGCTCCAAAGGGTGGAAAGGACGGTTGGGATGAGTGGCAGGATTTCTAGACTGTGGCCTAGTCGATCCGTATGCTGTAATTTACCGGCGTAATTAGTAGCCGAGGTCAAGTTCCGCGCCGGCGGCCTTTACTATCCATTGCGCTCAACACACATGCTGCGAGCTCCGTGCTCCATTTCTACGCGTCTGACTGCGGTCTCGACCGCCAGGCGGTCCTACCATGCGTCCGTTCTTCCGTCCAGGGTCTCAACCACCTCTCCCGAGTTCCAGCAGAAGGCACAGAGCATGGACGCTCTCGTGTCAGATCTAAAAGCAAAGATCGCTCAGGCAAAGGAGGGTGGCGGCCCAAAAGCTCAGGAGCGCATGCGGAGCAAGGGTAAGAGGTTGCCGAGAGAGAGGTCAGTCTTGGTCCGTAGTCGGCAGCACGTCCTCACACCGGGCCAGACTGTCATTACTTCTCGACCCAAACACGCCTTTCCTTGAATTATCCCAGCTGGCTGCACATGATGTATATCCGGGGGAGCACATTCCTGGTGCCGGAATCATCACCGGCATTGGGCACGTGGCTGGGAAGGAATGTGTAGTCGTCGTCAACGATGCCACTGTGAAGGGAGGCTCATACTACCCCTTGACGGTAAGCCGCTCTACTGGGACATTTGGAAGCCTGACGCCTCTTCCATAGGTAAAGAAGCACCTTCGGGCTCAGGAAATAGCTCGGGAACATGGGCTGCCATGTATTTACGTTGGTAGGCGGCGCTTCCACCCTGCAGCTTTCGGCTTCAGGCTGACCGGACGCAGTGGAATCTGGGGGTGCTGCTCTTCCCCATCAGGCCAACGTACGCCCAATATCTCTGAATATAGCATTACACGCCTTAATATGACTGATGCAGGTATTTCCAGACAAGGACCACTTTGGTCGAATTTTTTACAACATGGTTCAGTGAAATCTTTCCGAGGCTAACCACCAAGGCTGAAGATTTCGCAGGCCCAAATGTCTGCGCTCAACATCCCACAAATTGCATTGGTGCATGGTATCTCGGTTGCTGGTGAGCCCACAGCTCAACTTCTTGATTCCCCGCGTTTACGTGTATTAGGCGGTGCTTATGTCCCTGCTATGGCCGACGAGAACATTATTGTTCGCGAGCAAGGGCGCATCTTTCTTGCCGGACCTCCATTAGTCAAGGCTGCAACTGGTGAGGAGGTTGACGAGGAAGTATTAGGAGGTGGCCAAATGCATTCTAGCGAGAGTGGTGTAACCGATCATCTTGCGAGAGACGACGAACATGCGGTAGCTATCGCACGAGAAATTATCGGTCACTTTGGAACAGCAGGTGGACAGGCCGCTGGGGTGAGCACCTGTGCACGCTCGAGGTGCATCACTCAAAATAAATTTAGCCTTGCGTTCCACCGGAAGACCCGTTATACCCGGCATCCGAACTCCATGGTATTGTTGGCACTGATCTCCGACAAACCTTTGATATGCGAGACGTTATTGCGCGACTCGTGGATGGTAGTCGGTTCACAGAATTCAAGAAGGAATATGGCTCCACAATTGCGACAGTAACGAGATTTTCCCTTGAAAGTGGGTAAAAGCTTTGACGCTCCACTTTTCCTCACAGGGATTTGCACACGTCCACGGGTACGAGGTCGGCATCGTTGCCAACAATGGCATTCTCTTCTCTCCTTCGGCATTGAAGGCGACTCACTTTATCCAACTTTGTTCTCAACGAAAAATACCGCTGCTTTTTCTTGTGAACGTTACGGGTGTGTTTTTTTTGGCCATGATGGTATACTTGGCATCCTAACTGGTGTCGCAGGCTACATGGTGGGTTCAAAGGCCGAAAAGGGAGGGATAGCAAAAGATGGTGCAAAGATGGTCCGAGCTGTGGCATGTGCAGACGTCCCAAAGTTGACTGTCATTGTTGGCGGCAGTTTTGGTGCAGGGAACTACGGTGGGTATTGGTGACAGATCTTCTAACAGACATGGCTGATTCCACGCGTGTAGGGATGTCCGGACGCGCGGTTAGTTCTAATTTCCCATCTGGACGACTGCTCTGAAATACGTTCAGTATTCGCCACGGTTTCTCTGGATGTGGCCTGTGAGTCCCACGAGTGCTATACTTGACCCGAAAATTGACGAGGTATATCAGAATGCGAAAGTTTCTGTCATGGGATCAGGACAGCTCTCGCAAGTGATGTCCACTGTCTCGAGGTTTATATTTGTCTCGTTACTTTATATGCTTCTGACGAGGCACTAGGGACCCGGGTCAACATTCTAGCCTAAAGGCCGAGATAGAAGCGCAATCCACGGCGCTCTACTCTACTTCTCGTTTGTGGGACGATGGCATCATCCAACCTACGGAAACACGTGATGTAGTTGGGCTTGCACTTGCGCTCGCAGCCAGAAAGCGCACGGATGTATATAGACCAGGATATGGGCACACCCCGACATGGGAGGGGTCAGAGAGAGGATTCGGTGTCTTCCGAATGTGATTAGCACAGGCGTCCGATCGACATTACCAAATGTAGTTGTTTATTTCTAAAGGGGACGCCAAACAACACCCGTTCAATGATCTGTGCAGCTCACAAGTTACGTTCCATTCCATCCCCACTTGCGTGTCAGACTTTTCGCGCATCACTGAGCTTTGACTCGCTGTGGGTACCAGCTCGTCTGAAACTATGGCGGATGAGTCACTCCAGAGGCAGCTGTCCGCAGAGACGCGGACAAAACTACGCTCAAGTCAGATGCTGACATCCCTTTCCACCATAATATCCGAGCTGTTGCAGAATTCTATCGACGCTGGCGCTTCGCAGATTGATATAGGTGTTGACTGCGCTGAATGGAGCTGTTGGGTTGCAGACAATGGCTCGGGATTTACCAAGGACGGTTTGCATAAGATTGGGCAGGATTCAGAAGGTGGGCGGTACAGTAAGCTATCCCATTGAATGTTTTCTGTTTCTCTGCAATTCCTCTACAGATTCTTCGAAAGCTTACACCCTTGCCTCGCTGGGAACAATTTCCACATTTGGCTTCCGAGGGGAAGGTAATTGATCCGGAATAATGAAGCCCGTGGCACCCATTCACGG
>JBBPKE010000180.1:0-12294 GCA_038089095.1 Tylopilus orsonianus | reverse complement strand
CTCACGCGTAGTGCGCAGCGCTAATGACAAGACTGGAGATTGACATGCAGCAGATCTGAGCAATTAAACACGTATTGGAATCGAGTTCATTGTAACCGTGATCCAGACGTGCTGGTAGACTGCGGAGTAATATTGATAACCACGCCATTATCGCAAATCACCCTGAACCACACTGCAAAGTAATGGGTCTCATGCAGTTCGCCATCATAAGAAAAGACGCGAGACATACGAAGTGTAAATGCTTCTCCTTTTGCTCTGCAAATGCTCGTAAAGTATAGCGTTCCGCTGCCTACAATAACCCTGAGTGCCATGACATTCGAAGAACAACCGCAGAGACGCGCTAACCTCGGTGACCTTTTAGTCGAAAGCTCACGTCGACATTCCCCTGTGGCAAGTTGATCTACCAAACACATCAGAAACGACACGCCAAAAAAACACCAGGCACGCACAGAACTGCTAATCCATGGGTCGCCATTGAGGTACCATGTTGGCTCGAACCGTATGGCGTCCCCCAAAGCAGCCTGCAACACCTCGTCTTCTCATGCCGTTTTCAAAATCTGGCGTACGGCGAAACTCGAAAGCCGTCCTTAGTTCATGGCTACAAGGAGGAACGCGGCCCATCCGGACACCCCGAGTGCGGCAAACGCAAGAATAAACGGCCATCGTTTCTGACAAACAAATGCCAATTTGGATCAGACAACAACGGACGGACAGGGTACCTGTACTTTGGGCAAGTCATCTCGTGGAGGAGGTCGGGTATAATAGATTTTGGGTTTCGAAGGGGCCGAGAAGGTGTCAGTAGAAGGTTCTTCTGTAGGGGGAGGTGGTCGAGGAATTTGAGTGGTCATTGAATATGTGCGTCTCTCGGAGAAAAAGACGCAACGTAGAACAACTGAACGAGTTTTTCGAGCAGACATGAAGGTAAAGGCGACCATGGGTGGCTGTGTAATCCCTAGCGCGCCTACAAATGACAATGCGCTTAGCGCTGGCCATACGGCTCATAACTAGAGTAGTACTAGCCGGGACATATAGACTCGATAACTGCATTTCGAACTTGGATATCTACTACGGATTTATACTTTGGGCTCCGAGGCTGCACTGGGAATGGTATGTGTCGATACACATGAGGACTCGCATATCGATGCCAATGTTGTAGCATCCTATAGCAAAGTAGGCAACCAGAGACGCTACCACAATCCAGGCCAACTCAAGGAGGTGTAAGAGGTTGGTACTTCCGCTCGCCAAGGTGGCTCACCTCCAATTGTATTCCTTCTTTGGACAGAAGGTCGCCCACACATGCATTGTGTCGCGCTTCCACTCGTCCAGTAACCACTTTGTGGAACTCACGTGGGTCGTCACCAGGGGGTACTCACACCTGGCTGGACACCTTGGTCCGCCCATCGCAATATCGCCCCTCAACATCACTCTACCCTGACATCTTGGCATCAACATCATTGTGAACAAAATGGAACCTACTCTCTCCGTCTCTCAACTTCGTACTCTCAAGCGCCACCAGTTGCAAGCGCTTGCCAAAGTAAGACATTTTCTTCTGTCATCACTCCACGCGTGGACACTGACGACAACTTCTTGAAGAGAGAGGGCGTTCGTGCCACGGGCACCAACGCAAGTATCATTGACCGCTTGAATGGGGCGCACCCCGCGGGAGTGCCTGCTTTACAGTATGTGTTCCCCTTTTCGCCAAATGATGAGCAGCATGTTCAAGAGAAGCAGCCACAACACAAGTACACCTGTGTCTGTATCAGCGAGCCTTCAGGCTCGCGTAAACACGAATGGTGCGTGGATGTGCTGTCCTTGGACACAATGCCAACAGTAGTCACCGCGCACCATTGGGTTGCTTCCGCTAGATCGAGGTGACACAGTTGCTAACGCGGCTACATTAAACAACTTTGCCACCTCCCCCTCCAGCTCAGAAGGGGCTTTAGAGCCCCATGTGGGCCGTGACGGTGAATGATTCAACGTCTTTCAGCTTCATGGCTAACCATCCTTACTTCACCTGTAAGATGGACCTGTGGTGGGTCCATCCACTCCATATGTGCCCTTCGGGGATTCCCACCCCAGCCCCAGGGGGCGCATGACTACTGGGGTGGATACTGGTTGCCACCACTGTGCGGGGATGCTCCCCCGCAAGGTGGTGGCCGAGTTCTTGCGGGAATGCACAGAACTTGCAAACCAGCACTCCGAGATGGAGGCCTCCATCAAGCGGTCCTCGATCCTCCTCGAGAGGACCGACAAGATCATGACCAGGGCCATCGGCAAGGCTCGTGGCCTCGTCATCACCCGGCAAGTATTACAAAACTTGCTCCTCGGCAAGATGAAGAGCAAGCCCGAGCTGAGCGATGGCACCGCCCACTTGAAAGAACCTGACCAGAGTCAGCGTCTTGCCAAACTGCGCGCCCAACGGAGGGAGAAGGGGAAGCAGCGGTGGAGACAGGCAAACGAGGTCAACATTGCAAAGGAGCTCCCTGCTGAGCCTCTTGAACACTTTGTGTACGTGTTTAGCTCCCTCAGTTGGTGACGTGAGTTGAAATTCACTTTTTTCACAGGTCAGAGAGCGATATGGAGGATCTGGAGGAGAAGAGTGAGGGGACTGGGGTAGAACACGAGGTGAGTTCGCTCCCCAGCGTTAATCACAACCGCAAGAGAAACTGGGCCGGGGGTGAGGATAATGAAGCCAGGTCCAGCAAACGTGCACGAATTTAAATTTATATCCCTTCTCCTGTGTTCCATCCCAATATAAATGGCATTCATCTGCATTAACATTGTGCAAATGTGTCTATCTTGAAACTCGTCTGGAAGATCATACTAGTAAATGCGGGAACAAGGCATTTGTGTTTCATCTCTCACGGTTACAATCTTTAGCGGCTGAGATGTGTCAGCTGCCAGGAAAATAGCAGGGGGAACCCTGGTCGTTGGTCCATCAATAAGCCATGACACAATTAGCCTCATCCCTTTTCATGGCGCTAGGTATGCAAACCACATGATTTGCCCAGTCCGTCACTCGCTGGTACATCTAAACCACAAGACGCTCAGATCTGATCACGCACATAGGCACCGAACGACGAGCAAGTCAGATTCACACCCACAGACCCTCAAAATATGAAAGGAAATCACCCCAGGTCTGCCAGATATGACATGGTTTCGACATACGTCAAAAGGAAAACAGCTGTACAAAAGGTTCGTGACAGACAAATGTACGAGACCTCTGACATGCCACGCATCACTCACCCCAGCATAGTCCTTCATTGGATGATAAGAAACGGCCTTGGCGTGAGCCGTGAGCACTTGTCCAAGATGGCATGCAGACCGACGGGTTTTGGCCTCGACACCCTACGTTGTGTGATGTCGTTGTCAGATTAAACTAGATCGCATGCAGGCTATAGGAGGAACGGTGAATCCCGGACGTATAGAAATCGCAGGGGAGTGGTGACGCCTATCAGCGCAGTCCAATCATGCATAAAGACAAGGGTCCGTGCATGCATACGTCTGTGCTAGTTGCTCTCAGCAAGGAGTAACCACGATGAGGTAATGAATAGTCCTTTGATGGGACGCGTCCCTACCGAGAGGCGTTACCTTCGATATCGACGTGAATGTCTCAAACGAGAGATAGTTGCTTACAAGGAAGTTTCTATACCTGTAATGTGGATGCAGCACTCAAGGTCCGAATCATACGGCGTACCAATAGCCACGATTCCGCTACTTTTAGCACGTGGTAGGTGTCCAAGAGATAATCGTAGATTTGAATCACGTCAGCCTAGGTTATAAGTAGTAAAGTTGATGTGAATGTCCTTTGAAAATTTGAATACCTACAATTATGGTCTGAATGGAAAAAATGTGGGCCATTAAATCCTGTAGGTAGAGGAAAGGTTAGCCCATAGACAAACACTTGTGACACGGCCCATACCTGCAGGTACTTTGTACAAATCGGCTGGAAACGAGCGTACTGTGACGCTACAGCTCGCCAGCGCCTGCAATAACACCTCACTTCTTTTTCCTACTCACGAAGACCTTTTTTTGTTTTTCTCCTACTTTCACACTCCTTGACAAGCAATATACGTCGCAAAATGCAAGCGGTGTTGGGTCGTCCGGACGTCTACCGACCGACCAAGTGTAAATCGACGACCTTGGCGTATACCTTAAACTTTCCTTCGACCTTCCACGCACCAAACCAATGCCCGAGGGTGCACTTGAGACGGGACACGGTGTCCCTGGCACGTCCGTCAGCGATCTTGCGCACGATGTCACGGAAGTGGCTGCAGAGGACGACGTTCCAACTGCGGGTACGCGCGCGGGTGCGGGTGTGAGGTGAATACCACGGCATGCATGAACACATGGGGGAAACACGTACGCCATGAAACGCGGGACGACACAAAAACCGTTGGTGCGCTTCACGGCGAGGTAGCACGCGAGTTCTTGGCCTGGTAGGTTGAAGCTGAAGGGGGGGCAGATGCACCGTTGTATATATTGTCTTGCATTCAACAGAGCACTGGTGTGAATGTCATTTGAGGACGAGCCTGAGAAAAAGTCAGCTGGGTTGATAATGGTAGTGTCAAGGCAGTCTCGAGTACCGTGGTCCTTGGGCGTGCCAGCAAGCGGGCCAGTGGTACGTACCTAGAAGGCGGTCGCGATGAGAACGGATTTGCGACGGAGAGTCCGGGCAATGCCAAGGTGGCCGTGCGAGAGCCATCGCTGCGAAGCCTACACGTCGTCAATTCAACTCTAATCATCATCTCACATTTTCATTGGCAATTCTGTCGTAAGACTAGAGTTGCAAAATGTAAACTCACAGTGCCAGGAACAGACTTCCCTCCTAGCAAATAAATCACAAAAAAATCCTATTGATCAATTAGCTTGCACAGGTGAAATTCTCATCCTGAAAGTGATGATTGGATGCGAATAGGATGTGCCAAAGGGATGCCGGTGTGTCATTCAGAAAGTGGACCAGAGTTGCAACATTTCGGTGACGCAATTTTGCAGGAGGTCACACTTTGTCACACACACAATTACAACTCCGACTGCCGAGCAAAACCGTAGACGACGGTGTCAATTTGGAACAGTTGCCAACGAAGTGGTATTTCAAGGTATGTTCTAGATATTGAAAATGTGACTGTGCGTAACTGCTATCTACTGGTAACCATGAGTATATGATATATCATTTGAATAACGAGATCTGCAAGTACTTGACACTAAATGATTAAAGTCAGTCAATGGAAGATGCAAATAAGGGGCTGATGGGGGCCCAGGATTACTGTACGCTATGCTAAAACTATCGTGAGAGGACAGTCGAAGAGGGGCGGGAGATTCGTTGTATCGTCGTCGAAGTGTGGAGTAACACAAAGTGAGACCGTGTTCAGTAGCCACAGCACAAGTGCTGGGAGAATCAGAAACATGAAAAATAGCACAAGCGTGTTGGATTTTTTTCTCAAGTTCTTCATTGGGATTCTGCCGTTTTGTTCGGTAGCGAGCACGATGCGCTGGCATGCAGTGCCAGAGTGACACGACGCGTCGTGCTGTGTTTATCGGATAAGTGTCCTAGTCTCGTGATCACTGGCTCTATCATGCCGCTCCATGCCGTGAAACTCCGCTCGAATTTGTCACACATTCCAGTTTTGCAGATGATCGAGGTTGGGGGAGTAGTAGCAACTTACATCTCTACTAAATGTTTGCAGAAAAATGAAGTAGAGATGGATAAGGATGTAAACGATTCATGACGATTTTCTTGTTTTTTTTTTTTAGAAATGAATCCTGCTGCGTCCTGACTGTTATCATCAAAAACGGGGGGTATTGGTGCATAGATGTGAAGCGGATGTTGATACGACAGCCTTTTTTTCAGTAAAAAAAAAATACAAGAGTCTAGAGGAAGGCTATTACAATCTATTTCCACCGTCACGAGTTGCCATCTATACTATGTGCTGTAGCAGAGCGCATTTTGCATCTCTAGTCCATGGCACAACTTACCAGTGCACACACATGGCAGATTTGCCACATGATCCAGCCCCTTTGCTACTGTCTCTGGCGCTTTGACACTCTTCCTGCCCCTTTGCAACAGTTCCTATGATAGCAAATTTCCCGTCTCACATATATATATATTTTACACTATTGCTACAGTTTCATCCCTTTGGGCCCTACGAAGCCAGACACCCCCTTTTTAGTTATAACATGTTCTGCAGTGTATGTAAGATGTGGTTTTCATACTCATCATCTCTGTTCATTGTCTTTCACACACGACTAACAAGTAAGACTCAGTCGTGTGTGGGAGACAACGGACTAGGTGTGGTTTACCTAAAGAGCGAGACTACATACACATTAGCTCAAGTAGGTAAATGAATGTAGCATCTGTTAACTCACCTCAGTCATGTGCGAGAGACTACGGACTAAGGTGACGAGTATGAAAACCACATCTCATATATGCTGCAGAATAAGTTATAACTAAAAAGGGGGTGTTGGGCTTCGTAGGTCCCAAAGGAGTGAAACCATAGTCAGTGTGAAATTCGCATACGCGAGACAGACGATCCGGCGTCATAGGAACTGTTGGAAAGGGGCAGGAAAAGTGTCAAAAAACTAGAGATAGTAACAAGGGTCCGGAAAACATGGCAGATCTGCCATGCGCACTCGCGCCAGTGCCGTTCGTGGCTGCGCGCGCGCTTGCAAATCCAACGGATTCCAGAGAGTAGAAAGGTATTCTCTGGGGAAACATTTTGAAGAACAAAACTAGAATCGCCACACTAGAGTCGAGAAGGCTCATGTAAATTTAGCAACAACTGGCAAAAAGTCGTACAGTACGGTACATGCGACAGGAAAAAAGTCCAACAAGCATAGGCCAATAGCACAAATCAAACACTAGAAAAGGTCATGCACCTGTCCAAGATCACGAGGCCTGTTTTTGATAGACATCCCATTCAACTTTGACTCCGCGTCTCCTCCTCCTCTTCTTGGATCGCATCTTGCTGGATGAAATACCACCACGCCGAGACTGGTCTTACCGTATCTCTCAAGCCATTTCGAAACAGCTCTGTCTTCTCCGTTGAACAAATTTGAGCCCCGATAGACCCCGCGATCAACATCGTGTCCATCAACTCCCCATTCTCTTCCAGCTTGACATTCAAGCACGCATACCCACATGGCACATCCTGGCTCTCGATTGTCGGATATGGAAACCCATCCAATGCAAGATATGGCGCGCGGTCGCGAATCATGTAGACCGCAGCAAAACGAGAAGGAGTCAATTGAAGCGGATCCGCCGGCCGAAGTAGCTTCTTGGGTTCATGTTCCCGGACCCTTTCTTCGTTGAGCGTGTTTCCTTGCCATTGACCACGTTCGTTGAAGACACAGAACGCCGTGATCCATCCAGATAGCCATTGCGGACCGCTTCCGGACTCCCGATGAGCGATCTTGCTCCAAAAGTCAAGGTTGTCTTGATGGGTGGGCTGATCGTAGGCAGTGACGAAACGGGAGAGAATGGGTCGGAGGAGATGATACCATGCGATGGTTTGAATGCCATATCGTTTGAGGTGTTCGAGGCGATGGAGAATGGATTCCCAATCTTTCTTCTCTCCTTCGATGGTCACCTTTGGGATTCCACATCGAAGGGTAAATTTGTATGCAAAGTAATCCTTCATCATTCCCATCATCACAATAGCACATGTTGTTTTATCTGCTGGGGTAGTCGTCGTGAAGTTAGGCATGACCCAGTCACGGAGTGTGGGGTCAGTGATTTGTTCTTCCATCAGTGCCATCATACGATGTACCATGGATGCCGTGTCCATGGTATCCCGACTTTCCCCTGATTCTACAACCAGTTCGCGTTTCCCCTCGTGCGCGACAAACACCCTGCGAAAAGCCTCTGCATGCCCATTGACGAAGAAACTAAACTGTGTCATGATTGCAAGCCATACGTCATCCGGGCGGACGATGAGCCCTCGATGATTATTGTATGCTTCGATGACGGTGTCCACAAATCCGTTTCGCCGGGGTATGATGTCCCGCATCGCATCAAAGTTTAATGGGAGGGACGTGTGTAAGAGTTGCAGGCAGCGCCGAAATTTCTCTGGGGCAACGGCACGGAGTAGAGCGTACGAAGGATTTTCGTCAGATCGCACTTGCAACCGGTCATACTCGGTAAACGATTCAGCAGGGTGGGACGTTGGGCAAAATGATATCGACTGCGTCGACTCCGACGCCCCTATGGGTACTGGCGCCGGTGTAGATAGTGTCAGTATCGGTGGTTTCTGTCCGCGAGCGTCAATTCCCCTCTGCCAAACGATGTATACGCAAACATACGGTCCATGGACTGTCAGTGGGTTCTGACTCAAAATCATCGACGATCGAGTCCCCAGACGAGTGGCGGCGAGACCTGCGACGTGGTTTAAAGAGTCTGGAATGTTGCTTTATCAAGTCCTTTCTGGCAAACGTGGCATCTGTACTAGCAGCTCCCAGCGACGTGGCGTCGCTCCCCGTCTCCGAACTCAAGACGGCCGAGACCGAGTCTTCGGTGAATCTACTCCCAGAAGGATGCTGGTAAAATGCATTATGACGGTTCGTTGGCGAATTTGGCGATGATCTGGAAGGCGAGTTTGGCTCCGAGCGGTTCCGGGACAAGGACAATCTGCGAAACATGGTGGGTTTTGCTAATGGGAGGTAGCACGGCGTTGCCCTTGGTCCGGGGTTTGCTGTGGGAGACAGACACAGAATCAGATATGAACCGCACTGGAACCGTTCGCGCTAATAAGGATACCCGGTAGTGTAAACTTGAACCATATAGAGATGCTATCATTGCCTCAGTGGTATTTGGGCTACTTCTACACCTAATCCAACTGTGTGAACCTCACAGCATGGATGGCAGCGCCACGAGCTACTTCCATCTATTCCACTGGTGGGGATTCCATTCTTATCCTACGAATCGGGGGTTCATCGTTCTGCTACTAGTTTGCACCAATGATAGCGAGGGCCATCAGTGTAAACAATGCTACATGTGTTCATGCGTGATTCGTTGAAGCGATATTGAATGAGTTGATCACAGCAGAGATCGCTTATCACTTCCAATCAGTCGAAGTACCTCATGTATCGCGTCTCCAAGTTCGTCTGGCTTCAATTGCGGTACCTACACGCAAAGCAAGATAAAAAACACAAAAGAAGCAGCGAGGCTGCGTGACTCACGAGATGCCCGGACCCCACAACCGTACGCTGTGTGGATATCCGGCGGTTGGCGGCCTCCAAAATCTCAACTTTCGCTGTTTTCGATCTGCATATCATCAAGTATTGTCATCGCGATCTGGAATGGGGCTCGAAAACAAAATAACGTCCACGTACATGAATTCCTCGAATTCCGCCCAGATGATGTGTGCACCTCGTTTCCCGCGTTCATTGAGCGCCGTACATATCGTAGCGAGCTGAGAGGGCTCAACCGTATGTGCCAGACACGCGTACAACACTGCTTCCTCGTCCTTGCGTAACTTTGGGGTAATATACGGCTCTTTTCCATTAGATTTGACATCTTCTAACGCGTGTTTCTGACAAGCAGGGACACATGGAGCGGCGTATTTCCTTCCCGGTAGGCTGGGACGTACCACATACAGATCGAGCACTCTCCGGTCCCATCGGCTCCAAACACTCTTCTTTCTCGTCGCGAGCCAACGTCTAAGTTCTGCACGGGAGGGCCATGTATCACGTTTGGCAAGTGCGCCACGTACGTTGGCAGCACCATGGATCGAGCGTGGATCTGTGGGGGACATGAGAGGGAACATGAGCGTTGGCTCCACAAGTATCAGTGCATTCGGATAGACGCGGGTAAACTTGGTCAATGCATGCACCCTGGCATTGAACGTGATGGTCCTCAGCATTGAAAAGGGACGAACGAGACAGGGAACGAGTGACATACCAAACGGTGCAGCCGCCCGAGTGTCCCATACCGACGACGGTGTGTCCCTGAAAACGTGGTAGCAACAAGAAAGCATTCAGATACGCGGCACAGTCCATGGTAGCTAGTAGGAGGGATCAATGAATGTCTGGGAAGCGGCGAGTGCCAGAGAAGGGGGACAAGCACGCACAGCAGGTACCGTCAAATCCTTGTTGTACACCATTCGCCTTGTGTTCGTTGAGAACATGTCGATTCAGAACGGCTGCCTCGCCGTGATTGGGAAGGTCGATCGACCATATTTCTCGTATGTCATAGGTGGCGGAGTCCCGGTGACTGAGTAGCCGGGTGATGGCCGTATGGTATTGCTCTTTATCTGTAGGATGGCAGAGGATACGTCAGACTCGGTGTTTGTGGGGAACGTCTGGAACCTACGGCCTGAGATCCCATGAGTGAGGATCAAGGTCACACCACGTTCGGAGACGGGGTAACACAACGCAGAACACTTGAGCAAGACGGAATTGCCTCCAAGCGTGGCCAATAAGGGAAAATTATGCTGCCCCGGTATAATGGGTGAAGGTAATACATCACTCATTGCGCCTGCGGCCAGTGACACATGCTTTTTTTATCGCAAGCTTGAACCGAAAAGGGCATACCTTGGTAAATTAGACCAAAATGCTCAGTAGTGAAGGGAAACGTGGATGTATGAAAGAGACCACGAAGCAGGGGTTACTGCGGCCTCTGGAGACTACTCTAGTAAGGTGATAAAATCCATCGGTGAGACGAAACCTCCGAGGGCGGTAGTCTCGACCCAAACGCTTCAGTCACCCGTTTTGGAAGCTCTCGGAAGTTTCCGGTGACTAAAACTTGAAGCTTCCGTGAGCTTCCAAAACGGGTGACTGAAGCGTCTGGGTCGAGACTACGAGGGCGGACGATTATGCCCATTTAGTAGTCAGTTGTATTATACGACAAATTATCGTTCCGAACCATGATTCTTAACGTAAACCTACAAAAGAAATGTCCTCACTGCCAAGCGAAATACTGCTGCTACGCAACAACTCTGATCTTGGAGTTCAAGGTACATTCAACCTACTAGGGCGCAAAAAGAGTTCGGGCGTTCCCATCGGGAACGTATGTAATAGTCTCGTAATTTGATAAGGTAAAGATGAGAATTGATGAGAATTATTTGTGGAGTCAGAATGCTGTCACGGGGATGGAAAGAAATTGGCCGTAAGCGAAGACATCTCCACTTCCGTCATTCGTAAGAGAATAGCACTTGTAATCCTGGGCCCCGGGTTCATATGGGCCTCGATATAACACGCGTCCATCCAGGCTAGCTCAACCTGCCATGCGATCGAACAATCGAAGAAAAGTCTTTGTTAAATGAAAGCACTTTGCTTGCGCCTCGAAGACCCAGTGGGAAGACGAACCCAGATATCCGTTCCGTTCTGTAGAATCGGGTTACATTCCGAGCATAAGGGATGGGGGTATTATTTGGACACGAACACTACGATCGTGTTCGATGCTCACCCGACGTCTCTACAAGTTATTTCCGGAACCACAAAACTGAGACCGATTACCCTCCGCATATCCATCTCTATGGCAGCTATTTTACTCTACCTTTTGATAAAATAGTATCATATTACGACGATACCACACCGGACCGTTGTCCCAACACAGAATCGACAGTCGCAACACTCCACTTCTCCCAATTCATGTACCGTACCTCCGAAGAACTCCCATATTGAACCTGATCCCGCAGGAATTGCGCCAGTGGCCGCTCCGACATCGGGATTTTCTGCTTTTGAACCAGGTATCGCAGTGCGTCCAAGACATCCGGATGTTCTCGTAAAAATGGATATGTCTCGACACTCAGTCCTCGCGCATGAATCCGAAGACATGCCGTGTCATTTGATAATCGAGAAGACGTCCTGGAAGGGAACGTGACTGACTCCAGTCCAACTTCATCCAGTGCGAGGTCGGCCAAGATGGCGATGTAAGGAGGAAGGTTGGACGAACAGTTAGTTCCTCCGATGTTCCCATGGCTCCTCTGGATCTCGTGCAGTGAACTCGAGTCCTTGTTTGTGCGGGCCTTGTCTGATATCAGAATCTGAGACATCCGATTGGTGGATTTGAAGTAGATGGGAATGACTTTATCAATCGACGGCTGATTGTGACAACATTGGATGGCGCTCGTTCGATGCCAGTGCCGCAACGTCCATTCGTCCAAGCTGCGAATATCATCAACAATTCATCCGATAGGGTGAACTGGGCGACCTACTCTAATTGGTCCAGTTGCTTTTTGGTTTGTCGGATGTTCGCATCCATCGAAACCCAATGAGAAAAGTTGACATACGCATCTTCAAACTCTGCCTTGGCATCAGGACCTGCAACACTCCCAGACCAGAATTGGTCACCGAATA
>JBBPKE010000178.1:0-31803 GCA_038089095.1 Tylopilus orsonianus | reverse complement strand
GTGACCTACCCGGAAGTAACTTACCATGACAACCAACTCGGGTTAAGGTTGCAAGGGCGAAAATATGATGGAAGCAAACGAGGACGCTGGAATCGACAACAATTTTGCCTCGGGTGTCGGGCAAAGCCATACGGGGTCGTTTCACAACGCAACAGGATAAATGCTGTGTACCCGCACAGGGTATGTACTCACGTAAGGAGGATCCAACACCCTGAGTGATGATTGCGCCGGTAGGACGCCACGCGGAGGGACACAGCATGGGTCTTTGCATATTGCGAATGGGGCTCTTCGTATTTGTCCGTGTGCGGGGTAGGATTGGTTCGGTAATAAATTACCGCGGCATTTGCTTGATATCAAGTCGGCACGCATGGGCACAAAAAGGGGATCGAGGCGCAGCGGCCCTTCCTACGGGAGCAAGGTGGATGATGGGCGTTGCATAGTCAGTTGGCGTCATGGGTGTGAACGATCAAGAATGGCGGTTCGAATCGAGTAGATCATAATGGAGGAAAGCAATAGAGTGGTTGATGAAAAAGGAGGTCACGGCTGGGCAGCGAACGTCAACACGGCAAGGGTTTGACTTGGTGAGCTGAACCTTCCAAAGAAGGCAACAAGTGGCTGATTGTCCGGAATCACCCGTCAGACTCTACTCTAGGTCCCGATGCCGGTGATTGAAGAAAACAGTCAAAGAATAGTAAAAGGGCGAGTGTATCCACTCTCTTTACCCAGAATATCTGTGATATTGACAGCTTTCTCCAGAACAGGGCACACATCAGTCGAAGTGCACATGCGGAAGACTGATGGCAACGAAACAGAACTTCATTCTGGGCCTGCCAACAGTCCACTATGCGCACATCAAAAAGCAGTGAAGCATGTACGGCAGACTTGCTCATATTGAATGACATACAAATGCATATCGCATCGGCCGGCGGCATGTACCATGTGTAATATCAGATGGGGTCTGTAGTGAGTTGGGTGTTACATGATTACTACTTGACTACGACTAACTTGGTGCTGTATGTTGCTCTTGACTATACCGCTAAACCCGTCACACGTGTAATGGATTTCATATTGCAAAATTTACATGACTCATAACTTTTTTGTTGCACAGGTCGTATGTGTTATGAATAAGTCTACTGCATCGGGTGCGGTGCTGGGAGATGCGGTCCCGAATGTATGTACTTGCATCCGTGATAATTACTCATCCATTTAACAGGATGTCAGGGGTAATACCTGAGCCACCTGCGTGCAGTACCTGTGTTCCAGCCGAGCATTCACGTGCAAAATTGAGTGTCCGCAGTGCTCTATAAAAAGAGGTTTGATCGCTTCCCTATCACAGTTCATTGTTTTTTTTTTTACCGGCGCTGCTTAGCCCAAGCAGACTCTCTCTGACACGTTCGGTGAGTGTTCTGTGCCTTGTCTTGGGCACCGTTCGCATGCGTCAAATTGGAAGGTCACATTACTGCTCATGTGCACTGGTGCCAAACGAAACAATCATTGATGCGTCAATCGCCAGAGACAAGCAACAGGGCAGTAGGAAAACACACAGACGACGAGGAAGTAACTATAGTCGAGAATCGTACGGTCGAACTCGGAGGTGAACTCGAGAGCGAAAATACAACGATACGCAAGATGACAACGCTTGCTTAAGCGAATGCAAGTCATAAAACTCTACCGCCGGATCACGATATCTCCAAAACTTCAACGCGGATATCCTTGCCAAAGTTGATTCCGTGGTCGAGTCCAGGCACAAGAATTTTGTGCTCGGCAGCGATTCGCTTGTACTCTCCACTGGATTGTTGCTGGAGCAACAGAGCAGGGAACGGTTGCTGCAAACGAACGACGAGTCGAAACGCTGGGCTATAGTCCTCCACTCTTGCTGCGGTTGGAGCGTCCACTGGGGAAGTGGAGCAGGCACTACCCTCGGACCCGACCCTCAAATCGAGTTCGGAAAGGATCTCCGCATCAGGCTCCGATTCGGACTCGTCATCCGATGTGCTGCCCCAAACGAACCCTTCGTCAGGGTCACGCAGATCAGGAATCCATGGATGTACTAGAACGAGCTTTTCTGGGTCCTGCACTGAGGGTCTGTCCAACGTGTGGAATTCCACTTCACCGAATGCCGATGTGCGAGCACAATAGTGATTTTCTTGACCACTGCCAAAACGCCGCACGCCTAGCCTCTTGACCGGAAAGATGATGGATGGAAGATAAAGTCGGCGATTGGCGAAGCGTACCGGAGGCAAAAGGGAAACTTTATTGTGGATAAACATCACGTCTGATAGAGAGAGCGAACTCTTCAACTCTGTAACTTGCCGCTCCATTTCAACATCTTCGATGACGGACGGCACATGTGGCGTTTGGCTATAAACGGAAAGGCATTCGGGAAGGCAGCTGTTGTACAACGTGGACTTGCCATTCCAGTCAAAAACTGTTACCTGGCCTGTACGAGTGACCGTCTCCTCCAGAAGATGACCTAGCGCAGCATGCCCTACTCCATAGTCAGGTTGAATGTCACTTTTGAAAAGACCGATTAAAGAGTAGGCAATGTCTTCTTCCTTCTCCACCTTGCGCGTCGAAGCTATTCTAAGTTTCTCTCGCACACTGAGCGCGTTTGGGTTGAAACTCCTGATGGTTTCCCCAGCGATGCCGAGGGCCTCTTCTAGCTCTTGCATAATTTCTGGGGATTCCTTGTGGTTGACACAAGTGTCGCCAAGGTATGGTTCCCAATTGCTATCGTAAAATCGGATCACCTTGGACGCAAGAAGCGCTTGTGCAGTCCAGGCTGATGTCATCCAATTACTGTGTTTGAGATCTCCAGGGGACGATGGAGAGTCGACGTCCGCGAGGAGAGCAAACGTGGCAACGGACGTTTCGTACCATTTGTACTCCATCTTGAGGGAGTGGCTCAGCGTCATACTGATCGTTTTATCAACACAGCATCCCGCAGACCATGCCCATCGATATCCGTGTTCACGGACTACCTCGCAAAATTTGCGCAGCCTCTCGTTGTCCGGTGACGAATCAAGCTTCCAGAGTGATTCAACTGACTTGACTTGTTGGAACAAAGGTTCTTCATCCGCTCCGCTAACGTGCGAAAAGGTCACGTATGCAAAGTATTCCGCTACAACTCGTAGGATGCATTCATCATCCAGCCCAAGTATCATGGAAGAGACCAATTCTTTAAACTCGGGTTCCGACTTGAATATGCGTGTGCGCTCCCGTTCGTTGCATAGACAACCGCTCCTAACATCAATGAGGACTAGCGGGCTCGTTTTGGACACCTCGCGAATGACGCTGTCGATCGCCATCTCCGACCGGGTAGGCGGAACATATCGCCGGCTCAGTTCTGGGCGAGTCATGTCACGGTAGTGCTTCCACCCTGGTAATGTGACGCTTACCACGGGTCTCCTGATCGAAAGCCTCCTCCATCAGGGAAAGCATGTAGGTGTACGCGTTGACTGCTTCGTCAAACCGTTTTAAACCATGCAGCGCCGCGTGCTTTCTCTCGTATCCCCATGGACTCTGTGGGTCTGCCTCGACAGCCTGGATCAGTGATATTCAGTGGGATATAGCAACAACTACGGAAATGTTATACGTCGTCTGCATCCTTCAGCGCATCTGTCCATGATTTCAACATTGCTCGAGCCTTGCTCCGTTTCACGAGAAGATTTGTGTGGTTGGACGGATTGAGCGACAGTGCCGTAGAGTATCGCTCGACTGCCTCGTCCAGATTTTTGAAACGTACTGCTACATCGCCCAGCTCTTCGAATGGATGAACACAGTCTTGAAGTTGAACCTGAATGGCTACCTCAAGGCCATCAAAGTCCCATCCAAAGATCTTCCAAATAGCGTTGACACACTCGGGGAGCTCGTCGAAAACAACAACCTACCAGCGAGATGGCTACCAAGTTGGGGCTCTTCTGACACGGGACGGCATCCTGTGCAAGCCGGAGTAGTTTCACAGCCTGTTCGTGATCTCCGCTTCGCAATGCAGTGCCTCCAAATAGAAGGAGCAGTTGCGCCTGTCCCAGAATCAATCAATACTTGGCACTGGTGATCCCACTGCTTGCGTACCCTCACAGCAACGTAGAGTGACTTGTCATGCACGATATCGATCAAATCATCCACCCGCGAAATGGCGTCGTAGTGTTTTCCACATTCAAACAAGAGTATAGCCTGAGAAAAACAGGAAATTGATACAAGCGGCAACGGGGTTGACAGGTACATACCCTAATCAATAGAAGGAGATTGTTTTCATTTGAGAGACCATCAGTAAACGCGAGGTCAAATGACCGCATGGCCGAGTCATGCTCGCCATTCCTAACGCGGGCTATGGCGAGTGCGATGTGACCAATAATGGATCGTTGGATTTCGATCGACTTGAACGTGGCGCGTTGGTCAATGCGAGACGAAGCGACCGATGGTACCAAGTTACCTTTTTGGAATCCCCGATGGCCTTGTAGTACTGATTGAAGTGGCACCGTACAAGGGCACGGTGCGCGAGAGCGTGTGCATGATGAGGAGAATCTAAAGGATCTGTGATCTGCTCCGTCAAGAGCTGTTCGACGTGAGCCAAGTCGCCCTGGGCCCAAGATTCATATGCGTCGTCACTGATGTACATAAGTAGTAGCTGGGGCACTAAGATGAAGAACGGGTCAGAACAGACAAGTAACGATCTTTGAACGGACTCACGATTCGGGGGCTGGGGAGGAGCAGAAGAAGTTGACTACTGTTCTTCAGATTTGTAAGTTCGTAAGAATGAAATAACCTACGACTTCTTGAAAGTATGTATGCGGGAGCATATGACGAAGGTTTCGCAAGGTAATTTTCCCGTTGTCCTCGCTGGTCACAATGCACTCGTCGTCGGGCGAGAGTGCCATGGAGTAAACTACACTGTTGTGTTTGATAGCAGTCCCGATTTGCTTGTGCGTCGAAGCGTCCCAGAAAGAGAGTGACTTGTTTGTGACGACGGCAATAAACTTTTGATTGTGAGACGGGACGATAGAACAAGGGGAGTAGTGCGATGCGCTACCAGAGGGAACGGACCATTCCCCAAGCATAGACCCGGAAGACGCATCGAAACATTTGGCTTCGTTGAACATGACGGAAAAAAGCCGGCGACCATCAGCTGACCAGGCGAGCGGCGAGGATAACCATGGCTGAAACAAACATCGGATGTCCAATAGTTCCTGGCCATTGTCGCTGTCAAAGATCCGAATCGATTTTCCGGCGGTAGCAGTCGCAAGGCGATCACCATTTGGGGAGAATCGCACCGCAAGCACATGACCAGCGTGCTCTAGCGGGCCTACGAGCCGTTCGCCCGTAGCTAGGTCGAAGATGAACACGAAACGATCTCCCCACCCACCCGTGGCAAATTTTGTCGAGTCGGACGTAATGTCGACTGTGTTGACCGTGTTTGTATGATCACCAACACTGAAGACCTTTTCCTGGGTCTCCACGTTCCATACCCTGACGTGCGGATGTGCGTTAAGTCCGCACACGACCCATTTGTGATCCAGCGAGAGCGCGGCAGCATAGATTTCCGCTCCTTCCGCAGAGAATGCTTCGCCAATTTCTTGTCCGTCGTCTGCTCGCCATCGCCGAAGCATCCCTTCACGCCCAGCACTAAATACTTGCTTTCCGTCCTCGGCGAACGATACCGAGCTTCTTGTGCCTCGAACATCGATTTCAATCATTTTCGAGTGATCTGGTGGTTGGAAAGCGGTCATCACAGGTACTCGCCAGTGACTGGTACCCACTTTCTCCCGTCGACTGTATACCCGTCCACAACATACTGGTGTGGGCAGGGTAGTGGGGTATAGTATCACGGAGGACAGTTTTCTTAGCCCTTTTCAACGGCGCCAGGTATTGCCTTATCGATCACATCGATCAGTTCTTAGTCATTGCATTTGCACTGAGTCCCCGCATTGCCTCGAGTATATGATACTTGGTCCCATTCAGTTTGAAAATATCAAACTTTTGACGAACAACCACTCGATCAATCCATCTTACCAGTACACGAAGCCGGAGATACTTCCAACTCAGCCTTTCATGCCCTCAGATGGAGGGGAAATGACGCGCGAAACCTGCGGCTATTTTACAAATGCTAAGCCGCCAAGTTGATAAATGCAGCCGGCATCGCTCTGATAGTACTCCGAACGTCCATAGATTTAGGAATCTACGATTATAACTCGCTGAGTTACTTCAGAGATTGGTTGCTACGTTCGGATTACTGACCTCGAATATAGAAACGAAGTCGCTGGGACCTGGTTCGAGAGTCAAGTGGACCACTGTCAGATGAGATATTAATATGTATACCAATGGCCCGATGTGCAGTGCAAAATAACCGCTCTCTTACCACTCAAATATTACCCATTGAACTGTACGAGTAGGTATAGGTCAGCTGAGGACAGATCGGGTGAATTGCGCCACCGGAGTATAGTTACAGCTCGACAGAAATGCAAGCATTGGTCAAGACACTCAGCGCGGGATGGAGACGCGGTCATCCCCCATCACTTGCGTCAATCCTAACCCACCGCCACACTACACTAACTACGATTCGTAAAGTAGTTGCACATTACATAAGGACATCATCATAGCAACATATTCTAATTTTTTTGTAGTAGAGAAATTTTGTCATTTTCGAAGGCAAGCCCATTCAAGTTTTGTTGTCGCAAGTGATGGGGGATGACTGTATCCGCATCAAGTGCTTTCATCACCCTTGTTGAAGACATAGACTCCCAGCTGAAGTGGTGAGTTATTTTGCTTGTGCCTTAGGCGGATTCTTTACAGTATGACTCCAAGAATAATGGACACTATCTTTCAAATGGGGTCCGGCAGTAAAACCCTGTGATACTCCATCTTTGCTTCATGCTGATTTCTTTCGCTGTCGTCACGAGACGAGTCGGCTGCTCTATCCCCGCTACCCATGACCTGATAGGCTGTACATAATGCGCGCACACCCGCCGGCTACTCTCCATGGGGTAATTTACACATTTTTCACGTCATGGCAATCTTTTGGGGTCTTTTTCCTGGTCCTATCTAATCACCGTCTGCGGTCATCACCCTTTTATTATAGCATGTCACATCTCTCCCGCCCTTATTCTCTACCACGTCAACCCTTCCCCCCCCTCCCCTCTTGAAATATTTCCTAATGCTTTATCCACATTACATCCCATTTGGAACCTAATCAAATAGTCCGTTTCTTATCACCGCATCGCCGGCCACTAAAACGTCGAAGCGACCACGCTATCGCCCTAGTATCGCCTCGAATTACACCAAGTTGCTTCTGTCTTATCTCGTGATCGCTCTATTGTTGATCAACTTCTCCACCCCCTTTGGAACTAGTCTGCTCCGGCGGATATCTGTCTGTGGTTGTGCGGCACCTGGCTCCTACGACCTAGTCCGCGTTGAATTTATCTCGCCAAACCCCAGATTCGAACCACCCTGGCTCCATGTACCGCTGAAACCTGTCTTATTGCAAGCACGAGACAAATAAATACCCACTAGATTGCGATGGTCGAACTCTCCACGAGGATTTCCCAGAGCTTCCAGATACTACGAGATGGATCGTGCCAGCCGTCGGGGGCACTGGAGACCGCCATCAAGATGTGTACGCTTCAGCTATCGTGTCGGGAGATGTTCGTGTCCCTCGGTCATGTTCCTCCACACAGCGTCCACTGATACTCGCAACGACTGTCAACGTTGTTCTTTGGTCATTTTACTCGACGATCGCCTGCGAGTGTGCGAGTGAGCATCTACTGGGTCGCACCGGAGTCCCTACCGTTCCTACCTCGAGTGTCTCTGAATCCTGTCCTCATCCCGTGTCCTGTGATCCGATGCGGTCCGCTCACGGTGCGGATCCGATTCACCCACTCTTCTTTGCGGCCCTTCCTTTGTTTTCCCTCGCCGCCATCTCGACGTCGAGTTATAGCGCCATGCTATCAAATATAGTGGACGCACATGCATGAATATACCGTTCTGTTCGTGATGGTTGTTCCATATCACCCGAAGCTCTATTGGGTGAACTCAAGGACTCGCTCGTAGCAGCATAGTCAATGCATAATGAATTCAAGTTTCGTTCTCTGATGCGCTTCATTAGCAGTCACCCCGGGCATCCTTGGGGGTGTGAATATTGTCTATTCCAGTCATGAAAATCTTTTTCCAGCGCAGTCGCCGGGTCTCCAAGAGTCAGATTCAACGAGGTCCACGCATACCAGATGATCAACTCGTATCCGTAACTTGTGCAACAAGAAGGCCAACGACTTATGAATGGTATCGTATAAATGAGCATGGGAGTGAACTACGAAACCACATGATGTGGAATAGGCCACGCCTCGAGAATCATTATATCGACGGGGCGAGGAGAGAGAAAACAAACAATGATAAGGAAAGCCAACCTGGGTGGCATAGCCGTATCCTTTTGCAGTGTTACAATATCTCCACGACTTCTGTACGAATGTCCTTGGGGCTGCGGCCGACGCGGAGTCCCGGGACGATAATCTTGTGCTCCGTAGCGACCCGCTTGAATAAGGGTACTTCTCCCGGTTGTTGCTGAAGTAACAGTGCTTCAAATGGCTGTTGTAAACGAACGAGGAGCCGCAGTGCCCGGTCATAGTCATCATTTGTGAGTACTGGCGCTGTGCCAGGCGCTGGAGAAGTTGGCATGGAATCACTCCTGACCGTACTCTCTGGCTCGTTCCCCCACTGGAACCAAGCAGGATCGCGGAGATCTTGAATCCATGGATTTACGAAAATAAGCCGGCGTGGCTCCTTCTCCGAGAGATTGTCCAATGTATGGAAATCCACATCGCCAATGGCTGATACCGTTGCACAATAACGGCGTTCTCGACCGCTTCCCGAATTCTGTACGCCAAGCGCCCTGACTTTAAATATGATAGATGGGAGGCTTAGACGCCGGCGAGTAAAGCCTACGCGGGGTAAACCAACGATTCGCTTGTAGAAAGACACCGCGTCAGCTTGAGATAGCAGACTTTTCAACGCCGCAGCGCGCTTGTTCATCTCTGCCTCCCCGATAGCTCGCAAAGAACGCGGTGGTTGCATATAAACGGAGAGGGTGTCCGGAAGGCAGGTGTTGTAGGGCGAAGACTTGCCCGTCCAGTCGAGTACGGTCACCTCCCCCAGACGAGCGACGATCTCCTCCAGCAGGTGGCCCAGTGCCGCCTCTCGTTCCCCGTAGGCGGGCAGAATATCACTTTTGAAGATACCAATCAGCGAATACGCAACATCTTCTTGTCTTGTTGCATCGCGTGTCGAGGCTAGTCGTAACTTTTCTCGCACACTCAGATCGTCGGGGTGGAATGAAATGATGGTTTTCTGCGTAACACTAATTGCATCCGCGAGCTCTTGCATGATCTTCGGTGACTGTTTGTGGTTCGTGCGGGCGTCGCCGAGGTATGGCTTCCAGTTGCGATCGTAAAATCGAATGATCTTGGGTGCAAGAAGCTCTTGCGAGGTCCAGGCACGCGTCATCCATCTGCTGTCCTTGAGACCAATGGTGGTAGATCCAGGGTCTACATCTGTGAGAAAGGCGAACGTGGCCACAGATTCTTCATACCATCGGTACATCATCTTGAGTGATTCACCTAGCACCTCTTTATCCGCCTGGTTGATACAACACGTATCAGACCATGCCCATCGATATCCACCTTCGCGAACCACCTCGCAGAATTTGCGCAACTTGTTATTCAGCTCTGAAGAATGTAGCTTCCAAACTGATTTGGCCTCCATGACGTCAACGTAGGATGGTTCCTTCCCTTCCCATACATGCGAGAACGTCACATACTGGAAAAACTCCTTCACCATATCATGAATTTGTTGATCATTGGGTCCCCGTATCATAGTGGAGACCAGCTCCTTGAACTTAGGGTCAGACTTCAAGGTACGCGTCCGGTCCTCTTCGCTGCATAGACAACCGGTCTTAATGTCGATGAGAACAAGCGGACATGTTTTAGAGGCCCCTTTGATGGTGCTAGTGATCTCCTTGTCTAACCGGGTAGGTGATTCCTCGTCTAGTTTTGCCCAATCAAAGTCATTGCGTTATTGTCACGTCGATGACTGACACTTACGACGAGGGTCTCGATTATCAATATGGGAAAGCATGTCTGTGTGTACTTCGATTGCTTCGTCAAAAAATTCCAAAGCGTGCAGCGCATCACGTTTAGCCTCGTATCCCAATGGGCCCGGAGGATCGGCTTTGATCGCCTGGATCAATGGAACTGAGAGTCATCAATATCGAGTAGAGGGAAGTCATACATCATCTGCATCCTTTAGTGCATCTTCCCACAACTTGAGAGCTCCTCGGGCTTTGCTCCGTTTGACAAGGAGACCTGCGGGGTTAGGGGGATGCAAAATCAATGCACTAGAATATCGCTCAATCGCTCCCTCAGGGTCCCCAGACTGCATTGCAGTGTCGCCCATATCTTCGAGTGGTTTGATGCAGTTTCGCTCCAGCGCCTGAAGTTCGACAACCAGACCGTCAAAGTCCCATCCAAATATCTTTCGAATAAGATTATTACACTCGAGAAGAAGGTGAAAACCATTCGCTTACGAGGGAAATTACTGTGAGGTGAGGACTTTTTTCATATGGTATAGCTTCGCGCGCACGCCAGAGGGATTCTACAGCTTGTTTGTAATCTCCTTTCCTCAGTAACTTGGGTCCGAGTTGGAGATGCATTAGAGCCTGGTCCGGTTTGGTTAAGCCCATACACCGGTTATTGCACCTACTACATACCCGAATAGTGATATAGACTGACTTGTCATGTGCCATATCGATCAGATCGTCTACGCGGGAAATCGCCTCACTGGGTTTCCCGCATTTAAACAAGAAGATGGCCTGGGAAAAGTGCAACTTTGGCACACGTCAATGAGGACAATATGCACATACCTTTATCAAAAGGAGAAGACTGTTTTCAGCTGTGGGACATTCAACAAAGATGAGGTCAAGACGACGCATGGCCGAGTCAGACTCCTGGTTTTCGACGCGGGCCATTGTCAGTGCGATGTAACCAGTGGCGGATCTTTGGACCTCGATAGACTAGGGCGTCGACAGTCAGCACAATGTAAGATAGTAGACAACCGAAAGTCACATTTTTAGCGTCTTCAAAGGCGGTGTTGTACTGTTTCAAATGGCATCGTACGAGAGCGCGGTGTGCAAGGGCGTGCGCATGGTGAGAAGGATTCGATGGATTATGGATTTCTTCGGTCGAAAGTTGTTCGACACGAACCAAGTCGCCACGCGTCCATGAGTCGAACGTTGCACGACCCAGTTTCATGAGCGGCAGCTGTGGCGCTGCAAGGGTCAAAGGATAAAAAAGAGAGGGAAATTGATATGTGAAATGCACTCACGATGCAAGGAAATGATGGGAGTAACGACCAACTGTCAGATTCGCCAACCTTGACGACCACGAAGGCAATCACTCACATCTACTACAAAGTACGGGTCTGGAAGGATATCACGAAGGCTACGCACGGTAACTTTCCCCTCCCCTTGGCCGGTCGCAATGTGGTCATTGTTGGGAGAGAGCGCCATGGACCAACTTGTGCTGTTATGCTCGAAGGTGGTGCCAATTTGCTTGTGGGTAAGGGGATCTAGAAAAGATAGGGATTCGCCTACGGAGACGGCGAGGAAATTCTGTTTGGGTGATAATGAGATCGCGGAAGTACAGTTTAATGCAGCACCAGGAACGGTCCATGTACTAAGGAGGGATCCTGAAGACGTATCGAAGCACTTGGCTTCATTGAATGAGGCCACGAAGAGGCGATGGCCATCAGCCGACCAAGCGAACGGCGAGGAAGAGTCGTTTTTCCCGAGCGGGCATGAAATATTCAACAGCTGTAGGCCACTGTCGCTGCTGTAGATCCGGATGGAGTTTTCGACTGTGGCAGTCGCAAGACGTTCACCATCTGGAGAGAATTGCACCCCCAACACGACACCATCGTGTTCAAGCGGCCCAATGAGCGTCCGTCCTGTTGTTAGGCTGAAGATAAATGCGACCTCGTCACTCCCGCCCGTAGCAAGCCTCCTCGAATCGGAGGAGACGTTGACTAGCCATACCGGGCCCGTATGACCCTCGATGTCCAAGATTTTTTTGTGGGTCTTCGCATCCCACACGCACACATGAGCCCTTCCATCTCTTTCCCCTAACAATCTGAGTCCCATCACCAGCCATTTTCCATCCGGAGATAACGCAGCAGTGTAAATCTCTGCTTTCTCAGCTTGGATCGGTTCGCCGACCTCTTGTCCGTCGTCCGCTCGCCATCGGCGCAAGTATCCTCCTTCATCGCCGCTCCATACCTGCTCACCATCCTTGGCGAAGAGGACAGTGTATATTGCACCTTGGCCTTTAATTTCTACTATTCCTGAGTGATCTGGAAGCCAGGTGGTGATTACGAGCACTGATTGATAGCTCCCACGTACTTTCTCCCGTCGACTGCATACTTGTCCACGACACTCTCTAGCAGATGCGGGCGGGATAGTGGGTGGGGTCAAGGGGAATTAGTGTGCTTGACTTCCTCGTGGCGCGTAAATGGTACTTGATGCCGCCTTATCGATTAGCATATCGATTGGCCGCGCGGATGCATCCCGTTCTACGCCTTTTTGCTCCGCGTCACTTCCAGTACGGGATACTTGATCAACCAGGCGCCATATACACCAACGTAGAATCCCGCGCGTGTCGACCTGACAAAATTTGCAGTTTTCGGGCAAAATCACTGTGGTATATGCTAGCAAATCGACTCGCCGTGCACCCCCATCAAAATAGAGAGGATAGATTAGAGAGGACGGATTAATTCAGCTGACGGTCGTCGAAAAGCTGCAGTGAAATCGACATTGGCAAGCGCAAGTCACAATAGAAAAAAGCATCCAAGCCCAAACCTGGCAAGAATCTCGTTGATAATACTTGGTAATCATTGCTTCGTCCACGATGGGCAATATAAACATGTGAACCCACTACTAGTACACTTTGAGAACAATACGATAGTGCACAAGGTAACCTGACACTAAAAAAGACGAACATCATGCAGAAAAGAGATGACGATGTAAACAGAGAAAATAAAAGCCACAGCCCCGCATCACAAGACCTCTACAACGTCAGTATGGATACCCTTGGCAGAGCAGGCCCGCCGTTCAACTCCAGGCAAGACAATCTCGTGCTCGGCGGCGACTCGTTTGTACACTCCATTAGACTGTTGCTGGAGCAGAAGCGCACGGAACGGCTGTCGCAGGCGGACAATAAGCCGCAATGCCCGAGTAAGGCCGTCCATCATGGCGATAGGTACGCCGTACAAGGGCGAAGGATTGGGGGAAGAATTGGGCTCAATCTCCACCTCCGCACTCGACTCGAACTCGTCACCGTCTGATGCGCTTCCACACCAGGCCTCGTCGAGTGGATTACGCAGATCACGAATCCATGGATGGACGAAAACGAGCTTGCGTGCCTCCGTCAGTGAGAGCCTGTCCGACGTCCGGAATTCCACATGGCCGATCCCAGAGACCCAAGCACGGTAACATTTCCCTTCGCCATCCCCAGATTCGTTTACAGCCAGCTTCTTCACCGAGAACACGACACACGGAAGATATAGTCGGCGGTTGGCAAAGCGTATAGGAGGTAAACGAGTGATTCGCTCGTGGATGAGCATCGCGTCCACCGGAGATACCAAACTCCTTAACGCTACGACATAAGCATCCATGTCAGCATCTTCGATAGCGACCAAAGTATGCGGCACTGAGTTGTAAATGGCGAGAGTGGCGGGAAGATAGCTATTGTACAATGACGACTGACCCGTCCAGGAAAGCACTGCCGCCTCGCCCGAACAAGCTACGGTTTCTTCCATGAGGTGGCATAGTGCTGCGTCGTCACCATAATGACACTGACAGTGGGTGCCCTCGCCGAGATACTTTCCGGCGAGGGAGAGTATGTGGCTCAATGTATCCTTTGCCCCATCATAGCGATGCAACGCGTACAAAGCTGCGTGCCTGCATTCGTGTCCCCATCGGCCCTGAGGATCCGCACTGATTGCCTGGATTGAAAAAATCAGCATTGTCAAGGTGTGAACGAAAGAGAGCCAAACCTCCTCTGCATCCTGCAACGCATCCTCCCACAAGGTCAGCGTTCCTCTTGCTTTGCTCCTTTTAACAAGGAGAGAAACGGTACTAGAAGGATTTAAAGACAGGGCAGTCGAATACAGCACAATTGCTTCCTCTGGATTCTTAGACTGCACTGCCACATCACCGATGTCTTCGAGGGCTTCAATGAATTGTTGAGTATGCAACTGAATGGCGAGATCAAGGCCATTGAGATTCCACCCAGTGATCTTTCAAGTTTTGTTGGCGTTTATAGCGAAATGATACGCAAACAACTTACAAGGGAGATTGCTTCCAGCTGGGGACTTGTTTGGGGTAGAATAGCATCTTGCGCATGCTTGAACCATTCCGCAGCTCGCGCATGGTCTCCTTCCCCATGCGATATGCCTCCCAGCAGAAGGTGCATCTGAGCCTGAATACAACCAGATTAACATTTAACACTGGTGGCCCCAGCAGCTACTCACCCGGACAGCGATGTATATAGACTTGTCATCCACGATTTCGATCAAGTCTTCAACTCGTGAAACAGCGTCGTCATGTTCCCCGCATTCAAACAGGATGATGGCCTTGTGGAATTAGTACAAGTGACGACGGGGATGATGGGCGCACACCTTGATCAATAAGAGGAGATTATGTTCACTCGAGAGGCTGTCGGTGAACACGAGATCAAATGCACGTATAGCGGACTTATGCTCCCCATTTCCGAGGAGGGACATTGCGAGTGCGATGTGACCGATAGTGGATCGCTGAACCTGAATTGACTTTGGCATACGATAGTTAATATGAGATGGGGTAAGAGATAATGCAAAGTTACCTTTTTGGCATCATCTACAGCAATATCATACAGTTTCGAACGACACCGTACAAGAGCACGGCAGGCGTATGCGTGTGCATGACAGAGAGAATCCAAAGGGAGCATAATCTCTTCTTCCAAGAACTGTTCCACGAGTCAGATTGCCCTCTGTCCACCACTGGAGTGCCGTATCATTGATATTGATGAATGGCAACTGGGTTGCTACAAAAGTAGAGGAATGAGAGAAAATTGAGTAATTGGTGCCCGAATACACTCACGATATGGACGAACTGAGGGAGCAGCCTGGGACTTTTTAGCATCGCCACATGTTTGGGTAGCTTTCACTTACATCTGGAATGTATGAGGTAGGAAGGATTTCGCGGAGGCTCTGTAGGGTAATTTTACCGTTTTCTTCGCCGATTGCAATGTAGTCATCCTGAGGGGAGAGCGCTATTGACCAAAGGAAGCTTGCATGCTCGAAAACACCGCCAATTTGCTCGTGGGTGGAGGCATCCCGGAAAGAGAGCGACTTGTTTGCGACGATAGCAATAAACTTTTGGTTATGCGATAAGATGATACAAGAGGGGGAATTGGGTATATCACTGGGAATGGACCACTGGCTGAGCAGTGCTCCAGAAGACGTGTCAAATGACTTTGCTTCACTGTGCAAGACAGCGAAGATGCGGTGACCATCGGCTGACCAGGCGAGCGGCGAGGATAGCCACTGCTTGAATGGACATGGGATGTCGAGGAGCTGCTGACCACTGATGCTGTTGAAAATTCGGATTGATCTTCGAGCTGCAGCGGTGGCTAGGCGGTCACCGTCTGGAGAGAATCGCACTCCCACGACCCTTGAGCTTGAGTGGTCGTGGCTCAGTGGTCCGACAAGCAGTTGTCCTGTGGCCATGCTAAAGACGAGGGCATGATCGCTACTGCGCCCACCTATCGCAAATTTCGTCGAGTCGGAGCATATGTCGAGCGAGAACACTGCATCTGCGTGACCGTGGACGTCCCTGACCTTTTCGTGGGTTTGTGCGTTATACACAGTTATATACGGTGACGCATTGAGTCCACACACAAACCACTTGCGATCTGGCGACAGTGCAGCAACAAGGATTTGCGTCGCTCCAGTTTGAATTCCATTGGCAATCTCTTGTCCGTTCTCTACTTGCCATTGCCGGAGCATGCCTCCATGCCCGCCGCTCCACACTTGCTTACCGTCCTCGACAAAGAAGACTGAGTATATTTTATCCTGGTTGTTGATTTCAATTATATTTGGGCGGCCTAGGAATCGATGGGTGGTGAGTCGTCACAGCAGCTCATTAAGATTGGCACGTACTTTCCTCCATTGACTGCATACGCGTTGCTGACACTCAGACTAGCCAGGATAGTGGGACTACAGGATCAAGGAATACACGCATGCGTGGATACCTCGTGGTGTATATAATTCACCATGTGTCGCTTTGTATTGCTTTATTCGGATTTTGCGAGTCTCGTTCGTGATATACAGCACAGTGCCATTCCTTCAAGCTGCATCATTTCTCACGCATAGCGGTCAATTGACAGGATACCATATATCAAACTCAACAGTCTCTTCGTTCAGAATATGAGGTGGCCCGCAATACTGTCACCTCTGAGATGCCGACCGCATTTCCCTCTTTAAGACCCTCTCTCAGTTACACCTCCCATCTGCATGTGCGTATGCATTGGTGTATGTTCTACCAACCCGCGTTTTTCAACTGTTCGATCTGCAAGTTCTTGGCAGCCCTCTGTTGGGATGATTCAATATGTCTATGTACAAGATCGCAAGCATTCTACCGATCAGATGTGGTTCGTTTCCATAGTTCCACTACCGAAACCATCACACAACTGGAGATTGTAAACATGGCCAATTCATACCTGCGCTCTCGCAAGCACCATGACATGGTACCAAAGACAGGGGTCAGAGCGAAAGACACGATTGGATTGTTTCGATCGAGGGTTCTATGGAAGAGGAGAACGGGATGCTGGGATCATTGTTTCCTATCGAGATCTGAACAGGTACGTCTCCCTCGTCGATCACAAGCAGTGTGGAAGCGAGAAAGGGAGGCACAACGTGTAAATTGACACGGACTCCGCCAGAGATAAACGTCTTTGACATCAAAGGGATTCACATGGTCGATTATACAACCACGCATGATGAGATGATTGCGGTTGTTGATCAACGTCTTCGACAGAGGGGGCCTCTGATATGAAACGAGACATATAGTACGTACGAAGTATACAAAACGCAGATGACAATATCATGGATTCGTGAATCATATCGTACGGGTACATGACAGAAAACATGGAAGGCCAGCGTGTGGGACGATCGCGTCTGACACTAGCCATAGTATTCTGAACCATTCTATCAAGCAAGGAAGAAAGGAGCAACGAAACGATGACAGGGTAGCAAAGCGGCAACAGTTAGGGTGAGTGAATGGAAAGGAGAGAGCCTCGACGCATCATGATATCTCCAAGACTTCGGTACGAATATCCTTGGCAGAACCAATCCGACGATCGAGTCCAGGCACAACAATCTCGTGCTCTGCAGCGACTCGCTGGAACTCGCCGCTGGGTTGTTGCTGGAGTAACAGCGCACGGAATGGCTGCTGCAGACGAACGATTAGTCGTAATCCCCGAGTATAATCGTCCGTCGTGGCGACAGGTACACCATACAAGGGTGAAACGGCAGGTGCAGTATCGATCTCAGCCTCCGAATCAGACTCGGAAACATCCGTATCCGACACGCTTCCAGATCCGAGTCCGTCTTGTGGATCACGCAGATCGCGCATCCATGGATAGACGAAAACAAGTTTGCGGGGCTCCGTCAACGAGAGCCCAATTGTTGTTTGAAATTCCACCTGACCGATACCTGATGTCCGAGCGCAGTACCACTTCTCTTCATCGTCCCCAGCTTCGTTGAGAACGAGCTTCTTCACCGGGAACATGATACATGGGAGGTATAGTCTGCGGTTTATGAAACGCGGTGGGGGTAGGCGAGTGATGCGGTCGTAGATGAGCATCGCATCGGCCGGAGATACCGATCTTCTCAATACCACGGTGCGCGCGTCCATCTCAGCATCTTGGATGGAAGGCAGAGCATGCGGAGGTTGATCACAAATGGAAAGAGATGCGGGAAGGCAGCTATTATATGGCGAAGACTGACCCGTCCAGGAAAGCACTGTCGCTTCTCCTGAACGGGAAAAGATATCTTCCAGCAGGTGATCAAATGCGGCATCTTCTCCGCGGTGACACGCGCAGTGAGCGTCCTGATCAAGAGGTTCTTCTGTGAGGGAACGCAAGCGGTTCAACGCATCAACCGCTTCATCGTAGCGTTTCAATGCGTATAACGCTATGTGCCTTCTTTCGTACCCCCACCGACCCTGTGGGTCTACCTTGATTGCCTAGGCAACTCAGCACAGATAGCTACTGACGCGAGAAGAGTCGTACCTCGTCTGCATCCTGCAACGCATCCTCCCAAAATGACAACATTCCTCGAGCTTTGCTCCGCTTAACAAGGAGACGAGCGAGGTTCGAAGGATTTAAGGACAGTGCCATAGAATATCGTGAAACTGCTTCTCCTGGATTTTTAGATTGCACTTCCGTGTCCCCAAGGTCCTCCAGTATTTTGATACATTGCTGAAGATGCCGATGAATTGAGAGAGCAAGGTCATCAAAGTTCCATCCAAACATCTTTCAAACAATGTTAGTGTTTTCGGAGGAGGTGAATGCGAATAACGTACGAGCGAGATTACTGTCAACTGAGAGCATCCTGCGGGTGGAATTTCCTCCCGCATAAGCCCGAGAAATTCTATGGCTCGTTCATAATCACCTTGTTTTAGCAACAGATCTCCTAGCAAGAGACGCATTTGAACCTGAACGTGACTTGACCAAGATGAAGGATTTAATACACTGGGAATTACCTACCCTAACAGCAAAATACATTGACTTGTCGTCCATGATATCAATCAAGTCTTCGATCCTTGAGAGAGCATCGTCGTGTCTTCCAAATTCGAATAGGATGATGGCCTAAGCAGGGTGAAATGAAATATCAGCACACAGAGAAATATAGATGCATAGGTCCGTACCTTGATCAGTAAAAGCAAATTGCTCTCGGTCGAGAGGCCACTAGCGAACACAAGGTCAAATGCACGCATGGCAAAATCGAGCTCCCCATTGCCGGCGCGAGCTATTGCGGTTGCGACATAACCAACTACGGACCGCTGAACTTCAATAGACTTCGGGTGCGATAGTCAGAACGAGATCAGTCGATGTACGACCCAATGCTACCTTTTTCGCATCGTCGATGGCCTTGTTGTACTGTTTCAAACGAGACCGTATGATAGAACGGTAAGCGAGCGCACGTGCATGGTGAGCAGAGTTCAAAGGGTGTAAGATGTCTTCTGTCAGGAGTTGTTCGACGCTAGTTAGATCGCCCTGCGACCACGATTTGAATACTGCATTGCCAACATTCACAAGTGGCAACTGGGACACTGCGGATGCGAAATAATAAGAAAAAAGACGAACAACTTATGAATAAATAGGCTCACGGCGCAAGGTGACAAAGGAAGTAAAATTACGACCGTTAGACTTTCTGATCTTTTTCAACTAGAATCACTTACATCTACTTCGAAATACGACGCAGTAAGGATGTTATCACGAAGGCTGCGCAAGGTGATGGTCCCATTGCTATCGCCAGTCGCAATCCAGTCCTCATTAGGAGAGAGCGTAATGGACCATACTGTGCTTTTGTGCTCTATAACAGGACCAAGTTGCTTCTGTGTGGACGCATCCCAAAAAGACAGTGACTGGCCGGCAGTGACGGCAACAAAATTGTGGTTGCGCGACACGACAATAGAAGATGGCGAGCTTGACGTATCGCCAGGAACGGACCATTTGGTAAGCAAGGACCCAGAAGGCATGTCAAAACACTTGACATCGTTGAACGAAATAGCAAATAGTTTACAGCCATCTGCTGACCAGGCGAGTGGTGAGGATAAGTTTCCGTGGAACTTGCATGGGATATCATGTATCTGCTGGCCATTTTCGCTGTCGAAAATCTTAATTGATTTTTGGGCTGCAGCAGTAGCAAGACGGTCACATTTCGGAGAAAATCGCACTGTCACAACGGAGCTGGAGTTATGCTGCAGCGGACCAACGAGCCGTTCGCCCGTCACCATATTCCAGATGAATGCGAGACCATCACTTCCGCCCGTAGCAAGCTTCGTCGAGTTGGACGCAATGTCGACCGACCACACTGCACCCCTGTGACCACCGAAGTCTTTGAGCTTTCCGCGGGTGTGCGCATCCCACACGGTTGCGCATGGGTGTGCGCTGACTCCACATGCCAGCCACTTGTGATCTGGCGATGCTGCAAGAGAAAAGATACGGTTCCCAGCTCGAATTGCCTCGCCAATTTCGGGTCCGCCGTCTACCGGCCATCGTCGAATAACCCCTTCATCGCCGCCGCTCAATATGTGCTTGCCGTCCTCAGCAAAGAACACCGAATATATTGGACTTCGACCATTGATTTCGACCACTTTTGCGATATCTGGACTTAATCACTGTGGGTATCTGTCAATCAATGCTACTACGCACCATTACACGTTGACTGCATGTTGATTTACGAGGCACGGGCACTGCAAGATGGTGGGAGTACAATAAGGTGTCCAAGTACGAGTACACATGGCTTCTCGCAGCACATTTATCATGTGCACGAGGTTTCTGATCGATCATGCCACACAGCCCTTCCGGTATGTGGGTCTCGTTGCACCTTTGCCTCGCACCACTTTGAGAGATCAACCAGACAGTATGAGGAGCACAATCGTTCTGGTACCGCTATGAACTCTGTCAGGGGCCTAAGCTTAAACTTCACAACTTGTGTTTTCTCCAACTACCCAGAAACACACGGGTGCTAGCCTACTATGAGAATAAGAAGAAGGGTCATGGGGTGATAGTCCAAGGTTCTGAGTCGTCAGTTTCGACCTGACAACCTCACAGGCTCAGATACTGTTCCTGGGACTTGATCTGACTTGGTTTATGCGAGGGGACCTAACAAGAGATCGAGCGTGAGAGAGGGTTCGTAATAATGGTCCAAGTTTGCCAAGTATACCGACAAATAAACATAGATCCAAAACGGCATGCTAGTAGAAGTGGATGCAGCGAACATCCAATGAAAAAGAAAATGGATTGTCGAGTTTCACAGTAAACCCTGGGTGATAATACGGGCAACTAGAGCATAGGTCATAGCGATTACCCGAGGGAAAACGCATCTGCAAACAGAAAAAACAACCAAAACAGAATCAACGACACAGTGATGGTCCACGAAAAGATGCTGTAAACTTTCCCTTGCCTTCATATGTGATAACCAGAAGCCTAATTGACGCTTTGAAGCAACCCCTAATGCAGTGGGACACAAGACTAGAGAGGTGAACGAAGCGACACAACGACATCGTGACAGTCTCAATGCTGCGTCGCCGTTGTAAATGATCTTGGGTCGTTCGAGTTGCTCTGCCATCTTGCTCAATCGTCTTGCAGCTCGAGCTGGCAAGTGTCTACTCATCACTCAGGCCAATACCCTGACGATGACAGCAGTGCTGCAATCACTGTGTTATCATTGTCGCCGTCGCGGCGCGTCGTCAGTGGGCACAGGTGCGACTAGTGGGCGTGGGAACAGCAGCTCCAGGTCGTCGGGTGTCGGGTGAGCGCATGCTACTGGTGTCGTATGTCAGGTGTTGTTGTGAGGTCAATCGTGTAGCGCTGTGGGGCGCACAAGGGGCGCTGGGAGAGCTACTGGAGAGGCTCGTGCAGACCCCGCGTGATGCTCAAGCGAGGCACAAGAGACGGGAGGCCCGTGGGTAGTCCACAAAAAGTCACAGGGGAGCTGTTGTGGAAATACACAGACTGATGGCGGGGTGGAACGGATGGGTTTTTGGTTTTACGCGGAATATGGTCAGTAAGACCGTGGGAACCCCGAAAAAGTGCTGCCAAGGTCACCCGAATCTAATATTCATCCCGGAACGAACATCAAGATCACTTATCCGAGATGCAAGTTGTCAACACTGAAAGCTGTCCCTTCCTACTGCTCATGATAGATCCTCTATCACTGCACTCGACCGAGCCACCGTGACCACATGCAAGCAAAGATAATGCTACGGTGGTAGTACAACGGGTTTGCCAAATGACGCATACATCACGAGAACCAACTTTTTGCATTCATTGGACTCGTGTCGAAGGTGACTTGGACTGATTAGTAACCGGAAACATGTGATCAACGAAGATCGATGATAGATGGAGGCTCAAGCGCTCACCCGTGTCTGCCGGTGCATCACACTGGTGCCACAGTTGTGGACCAGTTGTTACCCTGTTATCGTCACTTTGTTCACCCAATTCCACCGGGGGCGATGGCGGTCGCGGTGATACTGAAATCGAAGCTGCAGTAGGCGGTGGTGCCAGTTTTCCTTTCCCCTTCATTTTCTTTTGAGGTTTGCCTGGAGTAGTCGTCCGTACTGTCATAACCTTAGACACTGGAATCACTGTACTGTGAATGAGCTCACTACTTCTGGATGGCTGCTGAAGAAATCCCGACAGAGTGATTCCCATATCCGCTGGAGGCGGTGTACGTTCATCTTCAGCTTCAGCTTCTGGCGGATTGCTTGGGGAAGTAAGAGTAACTTCCGCTGTGGGTTCCTGTATCTCCAGATCATCAGAAAATGTGACGTGGCGCGTCGGCCTCAACGGTAAAGGGTGAGGTTCCTTCAAAAGCCTAGTGTGAATTCCAACAATAATGCCGGCTCCGTGAGAAAGCTCCTTGTTAGCGATCCGCTGTGCAAGGGCAGGAAAATCTACCGAGACAGGCGGGGATGCGATGTAGGAGTATAACACGTCGAGCTCCATTTCCAACAGTTGTGGGTGTCTACGTTCCAAACTCGGTAAATGGACAAGCTTGCACATTAAACATAAGGAAGAATCGCACCTCGAGACGAGACTACATGAGATCTCCTTTAAAATGTTGTTCTCTGTAAGGTTGCTCTGAATGTAGGAAAATGCCTCGTCGCGGAGATGATCTAGCTCAACCTGACATATGATCAACGTGTGATTGGGTGTAAAACGACGTATAAACCTTGCATGCGAGACGATACATGGACTTTGCGGAACATCTTGGTTCGTCTGGGAAGTTTGTCGAAGAATTGGGGGGCTGTCCATTGGGTGTTGCCGAGCTGAGAGGCAAGAAGTTGTATTTGCCGGTATAGAGATAGTTGAGAAGGGTATACCACCTAGCCGTCGAACGTCACCCATCTAGACGAGGAGATAATGCCAAAGCCGGCTTACGTGCGGAACGCGGTGTCTCTGACAAGCACATGGCGACTTCCCAAAGACCTGAGGCGCATCGCAGCCTGGTTTGCCGGTGTCTTGTTACTTGGGTTCTCGTGGACAGCAGTCTCGCTGCTCGCAACCGAATGGCCCCCGTCCTTGTTCCCAGGGAAGAGGTCATCCATCGTCGGGTGCTCTGGACTCATCACGAACATATCAGAGCTAACAGATTCAGAATCATCATCGGAAAATCTACATAGAAATATCAGTCAAAGGGAAACGAATAGTGGTAAGCCTCACTCGTCATTGTTTTGAGGTTGAGCTGTCGCAAAGTTGATTTTGGAACGAGGGGTAGTTGGATGGACCTTTGATTCCTCGGGAATAGGGTCATTACAGTCATCGAGATCACTGTCACTTCCATAACCATAATCATCGATCCGGGCATTGGCAGGAAAGTCGTTGTCATCCGTGAGGTCAATCAACGATGGATCGGAAGGATTCACATCCGAACTCAATACTAAATATCAATGAGTACAACAAGTATTGTTTGCGAACAGGTAACATACAGTCCAAGAAGTATTTCGAGCTCTTGGCTAGAAGAACGTTGTTTGCACAAAGGACACGAGGCTTGATGACCCGGCCCGACGGTAAGGATCTCGCGGAGAAAAGGTGAAACTGAGTATTGATGAGCTCCTCTCCGAGAAGGGATTTTCTCAAAAATTCTTCGACGCGCTCTGCCTTGCCCGGGTCCAACATGGAGTGTTACCAGTGGATGGATGGAGAATCGCGGCACTTTCACGGGTGTGATGAATTTCGTCCGGCCAACAGCGATGGGGGTCTAGGCTACCTCATGTTCAGATTCCTTATCAATACTACATAAGAGGATAACTGAGCCTGACGTACGCACTGGGCAGTGTGGGAGGCACTATGATCTGCGTTCAATCATATTTGGTAGAAGTGCACGCTCAAACCATTATCTTGGGGTTCAGTGTCACATTACGCCGCGGTCAGAACTCCACTCGAGTTGGGAGAAATCGAAGCCTTCATGTTGTTGGTAGGGAGACACGCGGCATCCACGAGGCCATGGTCGTGCGTTTTAGTTTCGACTGCGGTTTCGTGAACCTTGAGAAGAGTGGCACATATCCCGGATCTTGCAGTCCATCAGAGCATCACTCGTGATGGAAGGGAGGTTGGTAGCTTGGCAGCATGTGGAACCTCAAAGTTCTTCAGCGTTCAACGTTCTTCAGCGTTCAACGTTCAATGTTCAACTTCAACACTAAACCCCAAGTCCTCAGCTCGACTTGTCACGGTCTCAGGTTGCCAACCCCCCGGGGCAGAAACCCTTTCAACCATTGGCACCATCGTCAATTTTGCAGGGCGGGGACTAGTGCTGACGCTGGGCGTGAGATCTGGACCACCTCGGCTAAGGGCCAAAACTTCCAGACTCACCTCGAACGTTCACCTGCTCTCAAATGTTCCTCTGTCGACAGCTCGGACAAACTGGGTCGTCGTGGCCTCGTTCAATATCTGACGACCTGGTTGTCACATCACCTCGAGCCACCAAATGAAACGCATATGATGGGGCAAGGCCGCAGAGTGCCTCGTCCTCGTGGTCACCACGATCGACTTTTTCTGGCACCCTCTGTCAGCGTTCCATTCGATCGAGGTAGCGGCCCCGTGTCCTACTAATATCTCGAGCCCCCTTTCCCAGTTGTCAGTTGGACATGGTCCATCATGTCCACACTCCAGCGTCCTAGTTACCCTCGTCCAACGAAGAGCTTTAGCACGCCGCGGGTGGTACCCTCCGCGTCTAATCGAATTCACACCCACTATCCGCCCGCATCTGTATACTCCCGCAGGGGATCAGGCCTCGTTCGCGATGAAGTCGCTAATGGGCGGATGTCATGGAACAGAGACCGGGTCGTGCAGCACACGTTCATGTCAAAGGGACAAAAGGGAACTCCCTCCAAGCTTTGGACCTCGTTCAGAGACTTGTTTCGTAAGGGGGGTTATCCATGTTTTACGAGTGTGTCATTGACCGTCGTCGCAGTGGGTGGCAATGGGAATGCAAGGCAGCGGGAAAGGCCAACCTACCCATTCGCTCCATACGACCGGTGGAAACCATATGGGTCCTTTCCTCGTCCCGTGGCCACTCGTGTTCATGACCACAACCAGAGTACGTCCTTTGTGTTGTTCACGATTGCCTTCTTCACAAGGACCTTAGCGCCTCGATATCATCCGCCTATGACAACCAATGTGGATAGTCTCCGGAGTCGTGTGCGTTGCTCCAGCGACTTCCAGTACCCAACAAACCGGCCAGGACGTACGGAAGGTTCTGTTGTCTACCCACAAGTACCCGAGCGGCCCAGGGCACAGAGACCCCCAACCCACGATGTCCAACCCAACCTCCACCCCTACCTCCAACACCGCTGCAATAGTCCCCATCCCATCTCATTCAACATTGGTCTCGGCCCAAGTGAGATCACGTTCAACACTCACAATCAAGCCACGGGTCCGTTCGATCCCGTCCATCTCACACAGCCGGCAACACACCCTCCCGTGACGCGCATGCGCATCGAAAGCATTGCGCACGACCCATTACCCCACTTTCCCTGGCCAATCCACGTTGAGAACGCAAGGGGTATCACGTGCGCTGATGTTTGTCATGCCATCACCCGTAGCTTCTTGCAATACGTCTCGGAGCACGAGTACAACACCTGGACGAGCCAGCGGAAAAAGATGGCTGCACGAGCGTACTACTCGAGGGTTAACTCACCTCTCGACCCAGCCGGATCGGAGGGCGTTCTAGGCGCGGCAGATGGGCTGCGGCGGATCGACTACATGGGGGAAAAGGTGATCTTCCGTGGCCTGGAACGGGGTTCTGCGATGATTGATGGTATGTGGTTAATGCATATCGGGAGCGAAAGGAGCAGAGCATCCTGTTTCGGCTCGGGTTCGATGAACAAAGTAGGCTAGCAACTATTTGTTTTATTTGGCGGACACATTCCCTTATGCTCGTTGACTTCATTCCTGCATGTGTCGTCTGTCGGGCTGCGCCCGTATCCATCTACACATGAGTGATTGCACGATATGTGTAGTACTTCATCCAACTATAGTACTGGTTCTCCGAATGAATTTCCCTAATGCCTGATAATCGGCGAGTAGCAAATAGTCTTGAAACCAACAGTCTAGTGGTAGGACCTTGGCTACGACACCGGTGGAAGGCAGTTACGCTACGCGATCGTCCAGGGAGGGATCCGACGGTGATAAGATCGTAAGAGATCAAAGCGAGCAAGCGGGACGGTCCTATGTAAGAGGCAGAAAGACATGGCCTTGTTATAATATCTCCACGACTTCAATACGAATATCCTTCGTAAAGTTGGTCTTTGGTAGAATTCCTTGAACCTCAATTTCGTGCTCTGTAGCGACGCGCTTGAACTCTCTGTTGGGCTGTTGCTGGAGCAATAGCACGTGGAATGGCTGCTGCAGACGAGCGACGAGTCGCAACGCCCGAGTATAGTCGTCCGCCGCAGGTGCAGGTATGGTAGCCCCGCCATTGCATATGGTAGCCCCGCCATGTAATGACAACGAAGGTAGTGAGTGCTGCAGATCTGACTCCGAATCGTCCACCGAATCATCGTCTGATTCATGGTCATCATCAGGCCATTCGGACGTACATCCCCAAGCGGATTGATCCAGTGAATCGTGCAGGTGGCGAATCCATGGGTATACAAAAACGAGCCTACCCGGCTCCGTAGACGAGAGCGTGACAGAGGTCTGGAATTCCACTCGACCGAGGCCTGGCACTCGAGCACGGTAATACTGCTCTTGACCATTTCCACCTTCCCTGATAGTAAGCTTCTTGACAAAGAACATGATGCATGGCAAGTAGAGTCGGCGGTGAGAGAAGCGGGCTTGTGGCAAACGGGTGATCTGGCCATGGATTGACAACGCCTCATCTTGGGACAATAACTTCTTTAATGCCGCAACGCGCTTGGCCATTTCGTCTTCTTCAAGTGCTGGAATTTCTGGAATTTGGCGGTAAACAGCAAGCGTTGCAGGCAGGCAGCTGTGATATGACGAGGACTTGCCAGCCCAAGCGAGCACAGTCACTTCGCCAGACCGAGTCACAGTTTCCTCGAGTAAGTGACCTAACGCCGCATCTCTCTCTCCATATTCCGGCTGGATGTCGCTTTTGAAGATCCCAATCAATGAGTATGCGATGTCCTCTTCCAGCGTTGCATTACGCGTCGAGGCGAGACGTAGTTTCTCCCGCACACCGAGATCTTCGGGGTTGAAAGTCCTAATGAGTTCCCGATCGATTCCGGTGGCATCGGCGAGCTCTCGCATGATCTCCTCTGACTCCTTGTGGTTGACGCACGTGTCTCCGCGATATGGCTTCCAGTTGCTATCATAGAATCTGATCATCTTTGGTGAAAGAAGCTCCTGTGACGTCCAGGCCCGCGTCATCCATCTACTCTCCTTGAGGCTCCCGAGGCCCGACAAAGAATTCACGTCCGCCAGTAAGACGAACGTAGCAGCAGACGCTTCATACCACTTGTACATCATCCTGAGAGACTGATTCAACATCGTGCTGATCGTCTTCTCGATGCAGCACGTGTCCGACCATGCCCACCGGTATCCGTCCTCGCGGACCACCTCACAAAATCTTTGCAGCTTGATATTGAGCGGCGACGGATCAAGATTCCAGACTGAGTCGACTAATTTGACGTCCTGGTGCAGCGGCTCCCTTCCTTCCCAGACGTGCGAGAATGTCACGTACTGAAAGTATCCTTCCACCACTTCCAGGATCCGTTTATCGTCTAACTCCAGTGCCATACAGGAAACCAGTTCCTTGAATTGGAGTTCCGACCTGAATGTATTCATCCGTTCCGGTGTGTCGCACAAACGACCACTTTTGACGTCGATGAGGACGAACGGACACGTCTTTGAAACGTCGAAGACGATATCGTTGATGGCCTTCGTCAGCTTGGTGGGCGAAGCGTATTTCACGCCTAGTTCTACGCGATGCAATTTATGATATTATCTTGATGGTTGTAATGCGACGCTTACCACGAGTGTAGAGATCGGGGGGATCTGCCATAAAAGAGTGCATACAGTTGACTGCATCAACTGCTTCGTCATAGCGCCGCAAAGCATGTAGCGCTGCATACTTTCTTTCATATCCCCACGGATTTCGGGGCTCTGCATTGATTGCCTGGTTAGGTGGATGTGAACCTCAGAATTGTCAGCTACCGAGGAAAGAGGAGTTGTACCTCATTTGCGTCACTCAATGCACCGTCCCACAACTTCAACATTGCTCGGGCTTTGCTTCGCTTGACAAAGAGGCTCGCGCGATTGGGCGGATAAAGGGACAATACAGAAGAGTAACTTTGAACTGCTTCTTCAGGATTTTGAGATTGGATCGCAGCATCGCCCATGTCTTCGAGCGCCCTGATGCATTCTTGAAGGTGCCGTTGGATTGCAGGAACAAGGTCATCAAAGTCCCACCCGAAAACCTTTCGAACCTCATTGGGGTTTGTAGATAAACTCGAAAAGAATGGCTTACGAGCGAGATAACGATGAGATGGTGACTCTGTTGAAATGGAGCGGCTTCCCATGCACGTCTAAGCAGCCCTATCGCTCGTTCGTAATCACCTTCGCTCAACAATTTACCTCCGAGCGAAACAAGCATTTGAGCCTGTACGAGCTGTTAACCTCGCATGCGAGGAACCACATCGGCTACGCACCCGAACAGTGGTGTAGAGTGGTTTGTCGTTCACAATGATGATCAAATCGTTTATGCGTGAAATAGCATCGTCATGGTTTCCAGATTCAAACAAGAGGATAGCCTGAGTGGAAGGAGAAATTGGTACAAGTGGAGATGATAATGAAGGCCGTGCACCTTGATTAGCAATACAAGATTATTTTCAGTCAAAAGACCTTCAGAGAACACAAGGTCAAATGCACGCATGGCTGGCTCGTACTGGTTATTCCCAGCATGGGCCACTGCGAGTGCAATATGACCAATGACAGATCGTTGAATTTCCAGAGACTTGGAACAAGCAGGTGAATCAATAAAAAAAAACGATGCGACAGATGACCCAAAGTTGATACCTTTTTTGCGTCGTCAAGGGCTGTATCATACTGTTTTAAGCGAGACTGTATGAGAGCGCGGTGGGCAAGTGCGCGTGCATGATGAAAAAGATCCGAGGATTGCATGATTTCTTCTTCCAATCTTTCTTGAGCATTAGTCAGATTGCTCTGCCTCCAGAGCTTGAATACTTCAGGACTAATATCCACGAGCGGTAACTGCAGTACTGTGGGAGGGATCAGAATAAGTGAGTAGTTCATACCTGAACGTGCTCACTGGAGAGGCTCCTCAAGATGACCTTGCCATTTTCTTCCCCGGTGGCAATACAGTCATCGTTGGGAGAGAAGGCGATGGAACGAACTTTGCTCTTGTGTTTGATTATGGAGCCAATTTGCTGGTGCGTAGACACATCCCAGAAAGATAGAGATTGGTCTGTGGCAACAGCAATAAAATTCCGGTTGGGTGACAAGACGATAGAAGAAGATCCACTACCGGGAACAGGCCATTTACGAAGCATGGATGCAGAAGACGTATCAAAGACCTTGGCTTCACCAAACGAGGCAGCAAAAAGCTGGCTACCGTCGGCTGACCAGTCGAGCGGTGATGACAAGGAGACGTCGAATTGGCATGAGATGACCAACAACTGCTGGCCTTTGTCGCCGTCGTGAATGCGGATGGACTTTGCATCGGCTGTGGCGATACGGTCGCTGTTTGGGGAGAAACGCACTGCCACCACATACCCATCGTGTTCCGGCAGCCGGCGAAGCGGTTTGCGCGTGTTCCCGGTCAAGCTCCATACGAACGCATGCTTGTCAGACCCTCCCGTCGCGAACTTGGCCGAGTCTAGAGAAACATCAACCGACGACACGGTCCCTGTGTGATATTTTTTGATGTCCAGGGCCCTTGCGTGTGTCTCCGCATTCCATACCCTTGCATACGGCGGTGCATTCAATCCACAAACCAACCATTTGCGATCCCGGGACAGCGCAACAGCAAATACCGTTGCTCCCTCAGTCGAGATCGCCTCTCCAACCTCTTGTCCGTCATCCACTCGCCATCGCCGAACCATCCCTTCGGCACCACCACTTAGTATCTCCCTTCCGTCACTGGAGAAGGAGACTGCGTATATTCTGTGTCGGCCATCGATTTCAAGATCTGTAAGGGGTGGGTCGTCATCTTGGGTAATCCCTCATCACTTTCACACACCTTCTCCCATCGGCTGCATGACAATGGTCCACGATAAAAGCACAGGTATTCAGGTACAGGTAAGACAGTGGGGGTATGGGTCAAAAGAAACAAGTATTGACGCATGGTTTCCTCGTGGCACGTGTAGTTCATAAAGTCATTTGCGTTTCCAATCTCATAAAATATATGGCCTTGTTGCACCCGCGACTTGCCATCCTGGACTGCAATCCATCAACACCACCGTCTGCAATCAATCTACTGATTCTTCCTATAATATAAATATCCAAACATCAAAATACTGCAGCCCCATGATCACCCCGCTCACCACCCGCTACTAGTTACTTACCTTTCTCTTGAATCCTCTGTTTTCTTTCAAACGTGAGCCACCTTGAAATTTGGATCCACAGGCAAGGATCACCCAGTACATAGTTCTAAAAAAATCGACCACCACATTGCACGTTAACATTTAATAAACTACCGAAGAGAGAAAATAGAATTCAAGAATGTGTAGAGATATGTGACACATTCTGCATTTATCACGACGATGATAACACAGGTAAATTTACTACACAGAAATAAATCGAGCGTTTCTCAACGTGCTGGACAGAAACTGTTGGAATTAGCAAGCGCGTGCGCAGCCACGAGCGCCACCAGCCTAAACATTTAGGGGTACGTGTGCTCAGTGGACGCGCTACATTTTCTAGCCCTTCGCCACACCATATGGAATTCATTCGTTCTTCTCGCGTATGTACATTCTTTGTCATTGCTATGCTCCATTCCTCGCGGCTCTACAAGGCCTGACATCCTCCTTTTTGTACGACAATACAATCTGTACCGTATATAAGGTGTACCTCTGATAGCTGTCACCTCAGTCCGCTGTTCACAGCGCACGACTGAGACTCGCTCTACAGAAACGTTGCCCGTTAACAATAATATCAGAAGAAATGGGATCATAGCTCGCATTAATTCACTGCGATTGAGAGCACCTGAAAGCAGATAGAGGGATTGAAAAATAAATTGGTACGATGCATCCCCAAGCGGTATTTGAACATCTCCGTCAGACTAATCATTCGTCCACGACCGACGCCGAGTAGTACTGCACTATGTCAGTCGGTGTGCCAATGATGGCGCCCTAATATAGTCATTGCAAACAAACCCATCCATCAAAGAACAGGATCAAAATATGAGCCGAACAGGCTTGTGAACTCGTTTGAAGGACTTGGCGGGACAATAAAATGTGAGGAAATGTGCGGACTGAAAAAAGGTAGAGCAGAGAAAGCTAAGGAGAATTGA
>JBBPKE010000177.1:0-31829 GCA_038089095.1 Tylopilus orsonianus | reverse complement strand
CTGTAGTAGAACATCTCCAGGTCACCCGAAGCAGCCAATTATGGAATCTGTCAACTTGACAAGCCGCTGCTAACAGCTGTAAATTCGATGGCGATGACATGTTGCTTGTCAACTTGTTCATTATTTGCCCGCGTCCACAGGTGACTACACGTGTGTAAACGCCGGCTCCAAATGATGATCAATTGATCCTTCGGAATCATATCCTCAAAAGGGCCAAAGCAAAGCTAACTTGGTGCAGCCTTGTCCTGTGGGTCAACCACAGGGCTGATTCGTGTCGCACCTTGCTCTGAGCCCATCACTTTATGGTCACCAATGAGCTCTGCAATAGTCGTTCGTAACAGAAGCCCCGTCGAAGCGGGCGTTCCTGTATTCGTGACTTCATCTCGCTTGTCACAGCTGTCACAGCCCTGAATCCAATTTGGGAAAGAATTAATTCCATCTCTGGGTACTGTCCACGGCTGCCTGTCACAGTTTGTCGATGCTGACGCCCCGTGAAAGGTAGTCAAGGTCACATGGAATAAAGGAGCCGGGAGAGTAGATGGACGCGCTATATGGACAAGGAGCCAACAGATAAGAGGCTGAGATCCTTGACCAGCCATGAGTACAGCAACGACGTCAGTGAAAGACCTCGCATAAATGCACGAGCAAGAGGAGGGATGACGGGTTATGACCGGATCCTCTATTCGGAAGGAGCGCAGGACGATTAGGGGTCTGAAGTTGAGGCGGGGGGGTACATCCGCCTCAAATGCCTATATTTGCGCAGCGAGTACAAAGAAAGTGTTTCTGAAAGAAATTAGGATGAGCCCTATAGGTTCTGCACGACATACCATTCTTGATGTATTCTCCAAGTGCGAGTGCTCTCTCTATCTCAGCTTCGTCTTCCAAGTGTCGATTTTCTGCATGGAAAAGACAACCCTGTCAACGTCGTGATCCAATGCATTATGCGATAGGAGGGCACAGCTAGGACTGAACCTGAGGGTTCGGTGAAAAGGACCCACTCTCATACAGCTTTCTTAGCTTGCCGTGGAAGTCATAGCTAGACAAGAATACCATGTATCAGCATGCCGATACCATGGCGACGAGCAGCATCTGACTGACGAGGGCTCATAATCCCGACCGAGGCGATGAAGTTCTTTGTACAAGGCTAGAGCTCTCAAGCGTTGAGAGGCTCTGGTCGCCATGAGTAGCACCCGAGCCTGGGCCTGAGGGACCGTGCTTGTCCGACGGAGTCACAAGTCCGCGAAGGTGACATGCACGAATCAGGCAAGTGGACGAGCAACGTTGGAACCCTCAAACAGAGCTGAGGCGCACACTCAGTAAGTATTTTTACTCCTTTGTGAGATATGTTTAACTGCGTCCAGCGGAACTGGCCGAGTGCAGTGGCGGCCGCATCGAGCTGGAGAGATCCACGGGAGCGATTGATCCCACAGGCCGCTTGTGCTGTAGCGCCATGGGAACGGCGGCATGGCTGTGGGCGAATGGTCCACGCGGTCCGGAAATGCATGTGAAGGAGTCACTGCCGCGGTTCCTGGGCCGATTGAGAGGCTTGCGAACGTGCAGGTACCTTGAGAATCGCCTTGCATAGAGCGCTTCCCATCCTATAAATCATCATCCGCCGATATGAAGTGCACCGCCTGCATCCTTTCCTGCCGTTCACCAACAGCACTCCGCAATGGCCAACGAGCAGCTCTCCGATCATGGCTCATACCCCGAGAAGCCCCAGGCACCCCCCAACGTCACCATTCTGAACGAGCGTCGTCGAGCTGCCCTCGCAGAGATTGACAGTGCACCATTCTCGTATGTGCCTCTTCATCCCACCTTACCTTGCTCATCCCCCCGCAGTTGGTTCCACGTCAAAGTCTGTCTGGTCGCGGGTGTCGGCTTCTTCACCGATGCGTGCGTTGCACGGCTTCTCATCTCATCCATGATTCACATGTCCATTATCCAGCTACGACATCTTTGCCATCAGCATTGCTGCCACAATGCTCAACTATCCATACGGCGGCAAAGCTGGTATGTCAACTATCTTACACTCTCCCTTTCCCTCACTCTATCTGTCCAGTTGCCCTTTCAACCTGGCAGTCTACTGGGATCAAGGCTGCTACTCCCGTCGGAAACTTGTTTGGTCAGCTCATCTTTGGTTGGCTTGCGGACGTCCTCGGTCGTAAGCGCATGTGTGAGTAATCCACATAGATCGTTCTGCGATCATTGCTCTAAACTCTTTTCGCGTAGACGGTATTGAGCTCATGATCATGATCATCGCTACCTTTGGTCAGGCTCTCTCGGGTCAAGCACCTGCTGTTGGCATCGTTGGTGCCCTTATCGTTTGGCGGTTCATTGTCGGTCCTTCTGCCATGTTTTATTCGTCTTCGCATCCTCACCACTAGTCTGTCAGATGGGGGTCGGGATCGGTGGTGATTACCCATTGAGTGCCATCATCTCCTCCGAGTTCGCCGCTACCCGCACTCGTGGGCGTCTTATGACGGCCGTGTTCGCCTTCCAGGGTTGGGGTACATTTGGTGCGTCTCTCAGATGAATACGAATTCGCCTCGTGAACCTTCGTCCAGTTTCCTCTCTCGTCGGTCTCATCGTCGTTGCTGCATACAAGGACGCTATCCTCGCGGCTCCGTACCCTTGTGCCGTCCCTGTTGACTACACCTGGCGTCTAGTTATCGGTCTTGGATGCGTTCCTGGTGTCGTGGCTCTTTACTTCCGTCTCACTATTCCCGAAACCCCCCGTTTCACAATGGATGTCGATCGCAACGTTGATCAAGCTACACAAGATATTGAGAACGTTATTGCCGGCGGCAGATATATTGAGGATGACGATGCGGTCATTTCCCAGCGCGTCAAGGCACCTCGTGCGACCCGTGCCGATTTTATTGCTTACTTCTCCCAGTGGAAAAACGGCAAGGTTCTTCTCGGCACAGCCTACTCTTGGTTCGCACTTGACGTCAGTCGAATGCACTCTTTGTCTCCTTGTTTTAACGTACTTCCAGATCGCGTTTTATGGGCTCAGTCTCAACAGTTCCACTATCTTGACTATTATCAAATTCGGTGGCGCAACCGCAGCCAAGGGCACTTCTCTCAATGTCTACCAAACTCTCTACAATGTCTGCGTCGGAAACCTCATTCTCGCTGTTGCGGGCCTTATTCCTGGGTTTTGGGCTTCCTTCCTGGTTATCGATACCTGGGGTCGCAAGCCCATCCAACTCATGGGTTTCACCATTCTTACCATTCTTTTCATCATCATGGGTACGTTGTTTATTCTAGTTCCCACCGACAAGCCTCAGTTTTTTCCCAAAGGTTTCGCTTACGACAAGCTTACTGCTTCGACGGCTGGCAGAAACGCCTTTGTCTTCCTATACTGCCTCACCAACTTCTTCCAAAACTTTGGTCCGAACACAACGACCTTCATTGTGCCTGGAGAAGCATTCCCAACGCGTTATCGCTCGACCGCGCACGGATTTTCTGCAGCATGTGGCAAGCTCGGTGCTGTAGTTTCTCAACTGGGCTTCAATCAGCTCATTAACATTGGTGGCACGGGCAAATTCCTCCAACACATGTGAGTTGCTGTCTTTGTTTGCCCCCGACAGTTATCTGAGCCATTGTCACCGTATAGTATGGAGATCTTTGCTTTGTTTATGCTGACAGGTATCTTTTCCACGTTGCTGCTCCCCGAAACCAAGCAAAAGACCCTCGAAGATCTCTCCAACGAGGACCAGGAATCATATATCACCGGTGCTATTACTGCCTAGAGGGTTAAGATAGCCCTACCTACGGACTCGTCATTGGAATGTGTTGGATTCTTGTTTAATTACTCTTGTTATAATCTGCAATGCCATTCCCTCTCATTCGAATGTACCTAACTTGTCCGGCCAGATGTGCGGTACGATGACAAAAAGTCGTACGAAAGCCTTCGTAAGACACATGGTGCCTGCCCACTGGCAGGCCAGACGAGTTGACTGGAATCGTCCACCGCTTATACTACTGAACCACCTGTGATTGTCGAGTAGCTTAGTTGTCATTGGCATTTGGGAAGTCGGAACAGGGTACTGGAAATTGCGAGTACATTGATTTATATGCCTATGAACCTACGGAGACTTGGGCCTCTTTTTCTGACGACCAGTGATCAATCAATCAGCCGCCATAGGAAGCAAAGCCGGGTAGAAATCTACTCACATATGCGACGGCATCAAAATCGTACTTTATGCCGAGCTCCGCCAGCTTACGCTTGCGCCCCTCCTGACGTTTCATCAGCCGATTTTCTGCTCTCTGAATACTTTCCTCCGTTCGAGACTGCGTTTCAAAGACGTCAGCTCGATGCGTGTGAGATCATGTTCGCGTTCACCTTGTTGTGTTGCAGCCGGGCTATACGATCGCGGGGGACCATTCTCCATTTTCGATTTGCGCCCACCCACAGCTCTGGATGGACCTCGTCTCTGGGTATCACCTTGCATTTCAGTATATGTCCCATGAGTAAATAGCTGTCCATCGTCTCTGCAACGATCTGCGCGACGGAGGCCGAGTCAAACTCGAGGAATGCATAATGCTTCGACTTTCCAGTCTAACGAGACCCATTAACAAAAGGAAAGCAGACGGGGGCGTAGTATCAACCTTTTTGTTCCGGGACACGCGTAGACGCAATACCTCGCCGAATTGCGAGAAATAGCTTCGCAGTTGATCCTCGTAAAAGCCGTGCGGTAAACGACTGATTACAATGACGCCCTTGTCATGTTCCTGGGATGTGATGAGCGTACACGAGTGGGGGTTGGTGGATATACACACTTGCTTCCGTTTCGCCCGCTCTAGCTTTTTTTGCACAGTTGCATCATCCTTGGTCACTGTAGGCAGTTTTCCAACATCAATACCATCTCCTATAACAATCTCCTCGTCGGAAGAGTCGTCGTCGTCAGTAGAGAAGCCATTCAAGCGGTCTTCGTCGCTCATTTTGTTTGTATGTGAAGGAGGGTAACTAAGGGACAAACAATCCAACCCGTGTTACTTCGTACTATAACAACCTCTGATAGCTTGTTATTTGCGTTGAAATGGTGCCCAGGCTCGCCAATCCTCATTCCCTATCGCAAGATGTGGAAATAACTACACGCTCAGAGATTGCTGAACGGGCGGGCCCTACTTTTGCCGTCCATAACGAGGAGTGTCACTCCCTCCGACATGACCTAGACAGTTGGCTGCGAGATATCTGGGTAGACGCCCTTGCGAAGACATCTAATCAGACAAGGCCGAAAAAACATCGGAAGATGGCAGAAAACCCCACAAGGACGGGCAAACAGCGTGGTAAGGACTTCTAGATTTACACGCCAACGTTGGTTCTCAAGCTTTCAAGCCCCAATGACATTCCGCCTTGTGTCCAGCATGCAACATCCACAGCTTATCTTCCTGGACCCCAAGCCACCCCCGTTGAGGTATGTATTTGCAGCCGTTCGGGCGTTTCATTATTTATTGTGCCAGATCGAGAGAGCCTGACTGTGAAGATAACGATATACAAGCCGAGACACGCAGAATACACGCGCTCTCCGCCGCCACGGAAGTCGGAAGTTTTGGAGAAGCTATTTCAATGCGGAAGGCCGGTATCAAGGTTGTGCACTGATCAGACACAACGGTCCTTGTGAATAACCTGTTCTTTTCCATAGCCTGTCATTGTTGAAACCAAAATTCCACTCACTGACACACCTCTTTCTCGGCCCCTACCTCCCCTATTAGTCACTGAAGAAGTTCGCACAAGGAAGGCCGTCCGGCGAGTCGTGGCTCGGCATCTGCAGGGTAGTGAAGGCCTTGCGCCGTCACCACACGAGCCCCGGCCATCCTGCGTTGTCCTGCCCGTGATATCCGCCCCCGACTGCAGAGAAAAGACGGGAAAAAAGCATCGAAAGCTTGTCCGAGAGAGACCGCCTCCAGCTTATTGGAGACCACCGAGAGACTTACGAGGGCAGTGTATGGGATATGCGTTGGGCTATCCGACTAGCTGGGCTCCTGACCAACCATATGTACGAGACAGGAGCTGAATCTACTTTGACATGTCATGCTGTGCACTTTAGTATGCCATGGTCAGTATCATTGCACTTTCTGCTAAACCAACATGTCTGGCACACACACCGTCCCCGACCTCCCTTATAGCAACAATGCGCTCGAGCCGTACATCATCGGGGAGATAATGAGGCTCCACCATGACAAGCATCACAAAGCGTATGTCGACGCCCTCAATGCTGCTGAGAACAACTACGCCAGGGCCACTACCCCTAAGGAGCGCATCGCCCTTCAGTCTGCCCTCCGTTTCAACGGTGGTGGACACATCAATCACTCCCTTTTCTGGAAGAACCTCGCCCCTGCCCCGGAGGGCATGCATGCCAGTGGCAACGGCGGTATCCTCAAGGATGGCCCCTTGAAAGAAGCCATCAAGCGTGACTTTGGCTCCCTTGAAGGGTTGACAAGGGAGTTTAATTCCACCACCGTGGCCATTCAAGGCTCTGGCTGGGGCTGGCTTGTACGTCGTTTGTATTGATGTGACCCTTTTTTTCTCAGATCTTGGCAGGGCTGGAACCCCAAGACGAAGCTCCTCGAGGTCGTCACCACAGCCAATCAGGATCCGCTTCTTACGCATGTACCCATCATCGGGGTCGATGTCTGGGAGCATGCGTACTATTTGCAGTACTTCAACGCTAGGGCTGCAGTGAGTGAATATACGCGCGCTTGTGAGATGCCAAATAAACATTGCCCATGTTACCAGTACCTCGAAAAGATTTGGAATGTCATCAACTGGGAGGAGGGTGAAAAGCGATACAACGATGCCGTCTCTGGCACCAAGTTGTAGGTGGAAGAGTAGGCCTGTATACTTTTGAAGGGGAATGCCGTTCAGGACGAATTGTATTTGTATAACGTAGGGTGACATGCGCAAGGCCGTCTTGTCTCGTCGCCATGCCTGGATGCTCGAAATTAGAAATAGACATTTCAGGAAGCAAACAGTATCTTGATCGCTAAAAGCATCCGAGGAGATCGACCAAAACGGCCGGACCGCGGCCACGGCGGTCGGTGAGAGGAAATGTCGAACGTGGCTTCGATCAGGCACACGGTAGATCCACGTTCGAACGTCCAACCATCATGTAGCACTGAAAATTGACGGGCGGCCGCTGTCGTGTTCCTGGTGAAGTTCCTGCTTGTCAAAAGGCCGGCTAATACTTTGAGCCTGCCGGATCATTATTAGCGTACTTGGCTTGTATGCATCACTCACGCTCTGCAGGGGACGGGAACCTCGACCCCAGAGTCAGGCCCTAGTCAGGTGATGTTGTATTTTTTTCTTCATGAAGATCCAAAAACATGGCCCATTTCAGGATGGCAAGGTACTCATCTTGCTCTTTGACGGCCGTGACACCCGTGAGATCTCCTGAGCCGTTGATCCTCTTTCCTGCTACGTGATGAAGGTTGCAATAACCGGATGTAACGGCAACGTCGGCCAGCGCGTCGTCTTGAGGGCCCTCCAGGCTGACCACATCGTTGTCGGAATTGACCACGTCGCCAACGAAGACACTGAATTCTGCCACGATACGCATTTCGCCTTTGTCCACGCAGATCTGACCAGCTTTGAAGATGCGCTCAAGGCATTCGAGGGATGTGATGCCATCGTACAGCTCGCTGGGATCCGCGAGCCATTCGACTACAAAGTCAACACACACAACCGGTGAGACATATCCAGCGTCCACCGATGCATTGACTTATGAGAAAAATCACTCATCTATGCGCAGCAACGTGGTAATCAGCTGGAACGTGTTGCGCGCGGCTGCAGAAGTAAGCCGTCTCACGCCCATATGCATGAACCTTTACTGGATATGCATTCCCCAGCTCGGGATAGAGCGTGTGGCGCAAGCATCGTCCGTGAACGTCCTCCCTGCTCGCTTCAGCGTCGAGCCCCAGTTCGATTACTTCCCGATAGACGAAAGTCACCCGACGCTCCCGGATGAACCATACGGGCTTTCCAAATTGTGAAAACGTCCACCGTCATGTTTTTGAACGATGTTGGTCTCATTAAAGATATGTACACTTTGCAGAGTCGCCGAGATGCAAGCCGATACGATTGTTCGAAGGTACCCAAACATGCGAGTGGCTAGTCTCCGACTTCATTGGTCAGTCCCAACAAGGTTGCATGCCTCCCGGGAGAAGAACCAGCGTCCAAAGGGTGACCTCTGGTGCTATGTACAAGAAGACTCGTCCGCAGAGGCATTTGTGAAGGCCGTAACAGTGGAGAATGACGAGTGGAAGGGGCATGAGAATTTCTTCATTGTCGCGCCCGGCGTTGCAGCTGATGAAGACTGGTTAGAGTTGAAGCAAAAGCATTTTCCAGATGTTCCATTGAGGGAGGACTGGATAAAGGACGGAAAAAGTGGCTTCTTCGACTGCAGGAAAGCAGAACGCCTTTTGGGGTGGATACATAGGGACTATGCGTAGTAATTCGTGAATTAGAGATTGCGTCGTGAAGAGTGTGCGACCTGAAGTCATGCTGGATGTAAGAATGTTTGGAGCTGCACAAATGTCAGGCAAAGAAGGTGTCGAATAGTGAGCGAAGCCGCACATATTCCTCGTAATGATGCAGTACTTCACGGAGTTGCTTCCTCGATATCTCCGCCCGATAGAAAATCTCATCTTCAGTCCGCTTACCGTCGAAATATTGGTTCATTCTGCGAGACGAGTCAGGAAGACTGTCGCCCGACAGACCGAGATGTGTGCCTACAACTCGAATTGCTTTGCAATGTGCTCGTCTTTGCCCTCCGACATCGCGGCAAGCCACTTTCGTTCTAGCGGGGATGCGGTCCCTGGATCGCTGATCATCGATGGAGCAATAGTATCCTCAGCAGTACCCCATCCAACATTGTCCTCGTCGGATTCCTCAGTTACATCCCCATCCCCATCATCCTTTTCCCTTTCCACATACGACGCAGAAGCTTCGCTGCCCAACCCCGACTCGACGGAAGGATTACGCCTAGAGTAGCGTCGTGCACTCTTCGGCGACAATGACAGCCATGCAATACTAGGATTCCCGGGTCTCTTGTCCGCAAGTGATTCTGGTTCAAAAATTTTGCTTGGCCTACGTCCGCGAACGTGCCGACTGCCCAACCGTTCTAGTTTCCTTTCATGAGCCTCACGGACGCGAACTTTGAGCTCCGACGTCGCAACGATCCGTACGTGGAGATGGAGAGTATACAACAGGTCGTGCTTCAGCATCCAGAGTACAACATCGTGATACAGTGGAATGTGCTCCTTGGAACGAACAACTGCAGCAAAGAAATGGTTATCCGTTTGTTTGGAACTGGCTTCCGAGATAGTTGCAAGCAGGGATGGAAGAGGTGGAACGATTGGTTGAGGGAACATCTCTTTGAATTCGATGGATAGTTGAGACAAGCTATAGCGGATTGAGAGCAAAGTCTCCGTTACGAGAGAGCATTGGAACTTACGGAGTAACAAACTTGGGAGGGAGGGTAAAAATAGTTTTCAAACCGGTGTGAACGACGTCCACAAGTTTTGCTCTTCTATGATGGACCAACCAACGGACAGCTGGAAATATTTCAGATTCCAAGTCCCAATCCAATAGACTCGCCATGTCTGCCAGCCTATAGAATACGGATCTCGGCACACACAATTTAAATCAGAGAAAGTGAACATACGAAAGAGTGACGGTGGCAGTCTCCAAAAATTTGATTAGACGGTCGGCATAATCTCTCTCTTCGGGCCTCACGTGCGGGCCCCTGAGATTTGTGTATGGATCAAGTGTATCATCAGCATCGAGAAGGAGTAGGCTCTTCCATGGAGCCAACGCAGGCAGACGCCACCCCAGACTAAGATCGCGACCCCATACCCTTGCTTCGTCCTCGTCTTCCTGATGGTCTACAAAGTCGAGTTCATACTCTTCTTCGTTGTGCAGAAGATGGTCCAAATAAGGAGGGAGTTGCAACTCCAGCGGGAGGTTATTGAGTGTGATGCACGCCATCGCGGACGACTTTATAGATTCAAAAAGTGTCTTCATAGCCGTCGCAATGGAAGATGCTTGAAGAGCACGCGAAACGTATTCAGAGAAAGCCTCGCCTGAAATTGTCAGCTCATTTCAGGCGAAAACTCACAAAGTCGATACCTTTGGCGACGGATTCTGCCTCCAAGGCACCTAGGATGTCACACTCTGCCTCCACAAAGTTAGAAAGTACTTGTTCTTGGAATAGTACTGCCGTGACTGTGAATGCAATCTGCTCATAGATCGCATGAAAGTACTTGGCAATATTTCCAGTTGCTGATGACGATGGATCAGGCAGATCCAGTACCAGAACGAAGTGGAACATGTGCAACCATGAATTACGACTCTGAGTAGGGCGCAGCTCCGCATTCACAGACCTCTCGGATTTGTTGTCATCCGCATCACGATTTCGCGAACCCCTTCCCCTGGAGCTGGATTTGCTCTTCTCCGATTTGAAGCGCCAGGTACCGTCCTCCTCTGCTGAGACTGGGTGACCAATGAATGCCAGGTCATCAATGATGAGCTCGAATTTCTGATGGCAGAGGGCTCTCTGCGGACACAGCATTTTGGATAAGAACTGTGTTGGATAATCGAAGACGCTATGGTATTCGTCAGTCACTGCACCCTCCTCGTATTCATCATCAAACGAATCCCCCTCGGAGGGAGAATTGCGGCCGGATGAAGGTAGCTGGGTATTCATGGAAAAGGACCTTGTTCGATCACGTACTCCAGATGGCGTCCGCCATGCATATTCGTCTGCGTCCTGTGGAAGGTCGTGGTGAAAGTGACCGCTTTGTCCGAGGCCATCCACAGCCCCCGTGGAGACAGCAATGTGATGAGCTGCCCTCCACGGATTGTCGAGCTCTGATCCACATGCATGAGGTAATGGACGAATGAGCCTAGATGCTGACTTGGGCATTGGTGGCCATCTGAAGACCAGACTGGGTCCTTTTGCGGACGAGTTGACGAGCAAAAGGGACAAAAGAGTCTCTGCCATTCACTATAGTCGCCAAGAGAATTTCCACTATACGCTCTAGTAGTAAGTTGGGTTGGAGTGATCAGATAACCACGCAAGCACGACAATTAGTGTCGTGCCCACATGTGATATTGAGATATTCGGGACAATCGGGTTGTCTTCTTCGGACACCAAGTGAGATGCAGGTTGACGCGAGTACTAGCTGCTGATCCGCGCAGGGAAGTGTTTGCAGCCGCTCTAGTCACGAACGCTGCCTAAAGAAACGGAAGCTAGTACATACTTGATATACTTGTTTAGTCCATTTATTTACGCAAACAGTCGCGAGGTGCATGTAGAAAGTACTGTAGCCCACTTTGGATAAGCCAATGATGGCCGTACACTATGACATTGTCCCGCTAAAGACAGGTGCTGCGCTCGAAGTTGCGATTTCACGACCGGAGCAGGAACACCGATGCACCCGAGTTGCATTCATCTTGCATCCATGGTCGCGACTTGGTGGATGTATGTACGACTCGTGAGTACAATGTGCTCGCTACCCTTCCGAGCTCGAGCCTGACTGATGCAGGACTGTTCAGACCATTGTCAAGATTTTGCAGGACAAAGGCTCCTATGTGGTGTATTACAATTCTCGAGGTGTCGGAAAGTCAACTGGTTGGCCATCTTTCACCGGAAAGACGGAAGGTCAAGATTTAGAAGCACTGGTTCAGAAATTTCTGGAAGACCATCTGCAGGTCAATTCAGTGACCCTCATAGTGCGCCACATCTGAAAAATGTTCTATGAAACTCCCGTCGAACAGAAGTTATACAGGGGTATTCTCATGGTTCGTTGATAGTGACACTGCACCCCGTGCTGCCCCCGCACATCAAGACTTGTTATGTGCTGCTCTCGTATCCTCTCGGGCCGAGGGGACTGCTGACCATGTTTCATTCGAAAATGTACACTTTGGCACTGACATCTCTATTGCGTGACGTCTGCGCTCGGATGCTCATTATCCACGGAGACCAGGATGACTTTACGAGCCTCTCTCAGTATGACACGTGGGCGGAGTCACTTAGGACAACAGAGGGTGCTAGAGCACAGCTGAGGATAGCGACCGTGGCGGGTGCAGGCCATTTTTGGCATACCGAGACATCCAAAGCAGCGCTAAAGGAGACACTAGAGAGCTGGTTTGATGTATGATATACGCATCGGGTCACCGTTACTTAACGTTGAACACTGCCAGGGTCGAGTTGCATGTACATGTTTCATCGATGCCACTACCAAAAGCGGTAACACGGCGCGAGACTCGGTTGCGTCTGTACTTGAACGGCAACGGCAACCATCGCCCTGACCACATTTCTTACTTACTTTCTTACTTCTGTAGATTCACAGTCACCATTCCTTTTGTTCCTTTTTTCTCCTTGAACCCCAGGAGAGTGGGAGATGTCGGTCGCTCCTCTTCCTTTCCTTGAATCCGATCTCGCACTCACAACATTCCGTCTTGTTTGTTTAACAGGCCTCTACCCGACGAGAGACCACGTCAGAGTGTTGCCAATCTCATCGGCCGCTTTGAGCAGCAGGGGAAACGCCAAGCTTCGCCCGCTGTTCCCGCGGTACTTCGCAGTTCTAGTGTCTCGTCACAAATAGCCGGCGATGCTGCGAAAGAAGAAGTCAAGGAGAAGAGAGAATGGCCACCCAAGCCCGCGGCACCTGCTGAAATTAAATCAGCTGCGCCCACACTCACCAATTCGCCTTCTAACATGTCCAATTCTCCAGTCGTGAGCCCTCAGCCCGACCCCGACTCCACTCCCCCAGCGGACATACCTGCCACTCCTACTCCCGCATCACCGGAGCCAGTCAAGTCTCCCCCATCAAAGGGAAAACTCGCCACCACTGAGAAGTCTACACCTACGACGGGCACGCGGCGCTCAGTAGCAACTCCTGCAAAATCCCGTTCTCCGATCACCAACATTTCTTCTGCTAGGCCCTCTGCCAGCACACCCCCGAAGTCGTCCCTCCAATCATCTGTATCGCAGCCTCTCCGGCCGCAACATACTGGCCAGTCTGTTACATCGAATCCTTCCGTGACACGCCAAGCACGTTCAGTTCCCAGGACTGCACCATCGACCCCCTCACGTCCCAAGTCGTCAGCCGCACAATATCAACCTGTTGCGAGACCAAAGACACCATCTTCCGGCCTATTCGCACCTACTGCCGCGTCACTTGCCCGTTCTCGTAATGCCCCACCGCCACCGCCGCCCCCCGTTAAGAAAGCGACCTTAAGCAGTGATGCGGCAGAGAGACTAAGCAAACCCACGGCTGCTTCGTTGTCCAAAGCACGTACGCCAATTGCCACCGTCCCGAGCCCTGCAAGAATGGCAAAATCCACCTCTACTGGTGCTCACACTTCGACCCCTCGAGGTCCGCCGAAGCCAAAGGTCCGCCGTACACCCGTGAAACCAGAGGTGGCTAATACTAAGGAGATAATCAATCCTGGTCCTGCTTCCGCTTCCCCTGAACCCTCTCGCAACTCAGATCCCCTTGCAATTGATCATGTGGAGAATGGGCACGAGTCAGGAACAGCTGCATGCTCTGACGTCGGTTCACCAAAAAACGCGCATGGTCACTTAGAAATTGTCGGTGATGTGGCCCACGATCCCGCAGTCGAGGAGGACATGCATTATGATCCTGGGGTGTGCCCCGAGCAGCAGGCCAGCGAACACCCTGCCGAAGAAGAGAATCGCAATGTATATGGGCACGTTGACCTGAGCCATTCGGAGGAGCAGAGCGCACCTGAAAATGAGGAAGTTCATTTAGAGGCTCATGAGGATGCCGTTCCTAAACCCGCTGAACCGCATGTTAGCGAAATAGCCAACAATGGAGACGGTCTCAAAATTGATCACACGACTCCCGGAAATGACATCGAAGATATTGTCAACCTACTCGAAGGCTCGAGGCCGCGCCCGCAGAGCATCGTGAGCATTCCTGACGAAAACCCGGACGAGTGCTGAGCACGTACCCTACCGAGCTATTAACCTTGTAGATGATCCGGTTACGCACAAATTTATTTGTCCATGTGCATACCACAATTCGGTGGTCAGTCCTATCGTCAATCTCCGTGAAGCATCTGTTAAGCATTACCAAATGCCATCGGCCCAGTCTTCACTGCTACGGTCGTATAGCTCCGCGGTTGATGTGCGCTGTAGTTTTTAACCTCAGATATCAACTGGTTCTGTCTTCTTTCTCGGTAATTTGCTTTACACTACAAATCGTTCTCCCGACTACATCACCTGGGCTCAGAGGTTACTCAGTTTCACGTGTATGTTCCCACTCCCAAGAACATCTCATTAGTTTACATCGGAACACTGCTTGGCATATACGGATATATAACTTTGATCCAGCGACTGACGGATAAGGGAAGAGTAAAAGTACACACGACGATGTGGTATATATATCGATAGTGCGAGCAAACCTAAAGCTTTCGGGGGGCTTGGTAACGGGTCAGGATAACACATATTATCTTTTTACTCTCTTGAGCAATCTCTCCTTCAGAAGGTTTCGGTAGGGAATAGGAGATTGGCCTTCTTGGATTCTCTGATGATCAAAGTTTAGCGATCGTTATGAGCCCGGCCAGTTGAGCATCTTACCCTAAGTTCGAAGAAACACATATTGTAGCCTCTCTTCCCTCGTCTCATCTCGGCCTGAGCAAGAATAAGACAGCAGTACTCTGATGTAAGAGTGTCACCTACGTTATCTACGACGTAAAGCCCATCGTATCTGTACCTGAAATTTATTTTGAGTATTTGCACAACAGCCAACATTAGTGCATATCTCACCCCTTGGATGGCAACCAATTATTCTTTTTGCCTCTGCCTCGTATAACTCGTACTGGCAGCTTTGTCTGAGAAGAAATCTAAAGGGATGTGAGGCATGAGATGCAATGATAATGATAATAAGGCTAGCACACAAGGAGAGATTGGTTCGCGGGATCATCGAATGATTGATCTTTGACTTGGTCCTAGGAGAACATTGGTGTTAACAAGCCTTCAACAAGGAACAAACGTACGCCGCGTGAATCCTGTCCTCCTGATTCTTTGTCAGTTAAACGTAGTGTCAAGTCTTCGCATTAGGCGTACCCGAGCCGACATAAGTGCTGCGAGAAGCAATGAGGACGGATGACAATCTCTGAATGGTGGAAAGAAAAATGACATACATTGTCTCTCCCCGATCTTGGTCATCCTCGTATCCGTCAGAGAGACAAATCGAGAATGCACCTCCATTTGGATCGGTACTTCCGTGAATTCCTGCCTGAAGCTGGCCGTGTACACCAGCTTCCAGCAATTTGAGCCTGGGAACCGGAAGGTGAACCAAAAAAAATCGTAGTAATAGGTGAGCACATACCTGCTGGGAAAGGTAGTGCCAACAGGTACCCCATCTATATGTCCATACTTTTTGCCTCTGAACAAACAGAGGTCAACAAAGATATTATGGATACAAAACATTGGTGCTACTAACTTCTCCATGATAGAAACCTTGGTCCAACGCGACGCGACTTGTCGTCAAAACGCGCTATTTAAACACGACACGCTGCTTGCTAAGTAAGCGGAGACCAAGCACACCCAAACAGCCGCGGACCAGTGAGTTATCACGGCCAGCACTAGTTTTCAAGGGACAAAAGAGACTTGAATGAATTCCTTGTCGTTAGATATGGAAGAGCGGTCGGATAATCTCTTTTGACTCCTTGAACAGCTTGACACAGAAGGTCAAAGTATTGTGGATATGACTGTTGGTAGTCAACCCCGCGAAACATCGAGGACTTTCTAGGCCCGCCTTTATACCTCTAGCGGACTGCGGAAATCTCCGGATTCACACATGCTGCCCATACCGTAACGACATGACTCGGACAATAGTTGACGTAAATAGACAACGTTCTGAGGTTTAGCTAGGTAAGATAATTGTTGTTCATGCACTCCTTTGGAATCGCATCTCTTTCTCACCAAATGCATTTACTCCCTTGGTTTCGACAAACCCAAGCCGTTCAAATAATCTGATACTGGCTCCATTTTCCTGGCCGATCCGCACCACCAGACTCTCCATTCGTACGGGGAAAGGGGGCGGGGGGCTGGGTACTGTTGATGAAATCGCAAAGGTCGCTGGTGACGCGGTCACGTATGTCAGCATAAGCTTGAGTGCTTCTAGCGCGATACCCTTTCCCCGATAGCTTTCCTCTGGAGGAGAAGGGAGGAGATTTAAATCTGTGACTCGTTTCAATGATTCTGTGATTCCATACCTGCGATCATCACCCCAACTTCCGTTTCAAAATTTTCGTCACTTGTATCCCCTTTGAGGAAGATATTTGCATCACCAATCATGCGAAGAGATGCAACTTCACCCTGTCCATTCGCGAGGATGATAAACGTCAGTTCTACGCACACCATCAGTCTCTCGCTGAACCGGGCTTGGGGCCGCCTACTGTCATGATCTTCCCGCCAGTGCCCTGCATAAGCTTAGCTTCTCGTTCGAGTGACTTGGTGTGACAGTTTGCGTACGCTCCATTTCATAAACTTCTTCCATGGTGAGGGGATCGGTACCTGTATCCTTGAGCAGCCCTGGATCGGACATCCATCGATGATATGTCTAGTGACGCCAATTGGTGGAATGTAAGGCGAGCGTGACCATATGAAGGCGCATACCTCTACGTGATCTGGAGTGGATGGCACAAGCACCACCTGCTGGCCCCGCAGTATCACCTCAGTATGCATGTGCGGTTCGGCCAAGACGTGTGACCCGAATAGAAGCTATCCGATAGGAGGTTTTCCTTTCTGGACCACCCCAGCCGACGACACACGCACGCAACGGCAGCCTTTCACTCGCTACCACGGTGCTGCAGTGCTGCGCCTGTCCGCACCAGGCTCAAACAATCTTGTTGATCATAAGCTTCATCCGTCATAATATGGTTCTTGGTCGGTTCGTCCACTATGCTGCAGATGCCATCTTGGTGTCGACGGTTATTGCGGGCATTCGACGTTCAAGCGGGTTCACGTGCGCTTCATTCCCCCCTGGTCATTTTCTGAAGTTGACCCACTCGACCCCAGTGTCGAGACGAGCAGGATTTCAGACCCTACTATGCGCTCCCTTGCCGAGCGTTTTCTCGGTGTGGGAGAGACCATATTCGACATGGCGCAGGCAACTGCAGTAAATAGTGAATACTTCAAGAAGGAGGATTCCAGAAGATAGAAGGGTGATGTCAGGCTACTTTTGATATACGGGAGGACTGTGGAGGTGGTGGTTGGGGTCGTCGCTTCTGGACTCTGTAATTTATTCCGGCCAGCCAGCGGACGTGCGTTCTTCGTTGTTCTGTTTACTGTCTGAGAAACTGCGCAGTGACGCTTGTACTAAAGAACACGACTCTCTGTCATGGAAGTACCACGTTCTTTTCACTCACGTTGCTCAACCTTCGAAGCGTCTATTCACGTCTCTTCATGTAGGGTAGAGCTTGACGACACTGTGGCACTGACTCACCGACCTTTCTTTCATTCGAAGCCACGTTCACGCAGGTTCCATATCAAATACTTCTTTTTATACACTCAAACGGGCAGTGTCTTGGGTTGAAATATCACGAATCCCCTGCCTTATCTCCTCAGGGTTCAATGACAGGTACCCAAATATGAATACGACTGATCCGAGAGCCTTGATCACTCGGACATATGCCTTGCCACTAGTTGGCCCGCAGAACGACCAGTTCTTAATGTGTCTCCCGTCAAGCTCGGTAAGCTTCTCACTTGGTGACATTTAGACTGGACTCAATTTTCACTAGCTGTAGACTGCGGGTGAAACCAATGTGGTGCGTAACGTCCGTTTACTCGACAAATTGGTGCATTGCCTTCAAGAAAAGAGCAGGCGAATAAGGAACGATTACTGGACTACGTAGAAAACGGGCTGTGCAATGCGATTATTCGCTATACGGCGATAAGGGCAGCTGCGGCCTTCGAGCATTTCAAGCTCAGGCGTCTGGTCGTGTGGTTTGGGTCAAGGGCCCATGGAATCGGGGGCAAATGTCGATCATGTTTCGGCTGGCGTTGGGACGCCTCTGACTCGGCAGATACGATTGAATCTCCTGACGCTGGGGTGAAGCTTTGGAGTACTAACTTGCTCTTGATCGATTCTGCCACCCTACGATCAACAGAGTTGGTTACATAATCAGTACTGTATTGCACAGAAACCCAGTTCATTACTATTAAACACTGACTGCAATCACCGCTCATGTTCTCTTCCTCTCCTTCTGGACCACCGCCCCGACGTTGAGCCTTAAAGCAGGCCACAGGGCCAGATTTTTGGGCTTATAATGCTCACCAACGTTCCTCAGCAACCTCGAACCACCCCGCAACCTTCTCGTTCCGTCCGTCAAGGTAATTCTGATTTTCGCCACATCTGAGCCGATTCGAGTGAATGATGTATTCCGTCTAGGCCAGCAGACAGTCTTTGCGAGATTACAGTCTCTATTTCCGGCGTCTCCTGGAACAACGGCCTTGCCATCCTTCCCCCAGAATGACCTTGTTTTTCCTTCACCGAGGCTCCAATCTTCCCGGAGGCATCCAAAGTTTCTGAAAGTCAGGATATTGACCTGGAACATGCATGACTCGTTGCCAAAGGTACGTTTGAAGCTAGGGTCGAGAATTTAACTGCATTGATGCGCAGGGCGACTTGGAAGAGCTGCTGGGTGCCGTATTTCCACACGGAAATTGCAAGCATGGCACAGATGACGGGAAAGCATTTCCTGTATTGCCCATAGAGCCCGAGCATCCATATCATCTTGTGGTAGTGTAGGTGGCCTCAGCTCCTTTGTATTCTAGCCTAACTGACCTTGCTGAAGCGCAGGGCAGGAGTGCCCGAGCTCATCTGGTGAGGATTTTTGGCTGTGCTCCGTGCATAATGATAGATAGACATGTAGGTATACCCATGGGTCTCGGTGCTGGCATCAAGCTCGGAGTGTCAGACAAGGAGAAAGACAAGGATAAGAGTGATGACAAGGATCATGAGAAGCATCTTTATCATCTGCAAAGCCTCAAGCGTAGGGACAAGGAGCGGGATGAGCCTTGCCGTGGATGGAAAAGTTCCGACGATCTTCCGGATGAAATTGTGGTAAACTTCAATCATACCGGATGGACATCTATGCTTGAACACTGGTTGTGTCATCGAACGCAAGCGAACTCTCAAGTACAAGGCGATCTCGCACTTAAAGACATCACAACTTCGCCCAAGCGTCATTCTCTGTATCGTCGTGTGACTGTTAAAGAATCGCAAATGGGGCCTTATATACCCCTGGTAAAAGAAAGGATGATGGGATTATACCTTTCAATATACATACACAAAGACTTGCGTGACTTGGTCGAAGGCGAGTTTATGTCTAGCAGGGTATCTTGTCAGCTCACTGTTTCGCAGGTTTCTCAAAGTCGGCTGTTACTGCTGGCTTGATCGGCGGACGTGTTGGTAACAAAGGTGGAGTTGGTATCAGCCTGAAAATTGATGGCTCCACCTTTCTGTTCTTGAATGCCCACTTGGCTGGTGCGTAGCAATCACCGTGGCTGATCGTTCTATGACATTGTTTCTGCAGCGCACGAAGGCAAGGTTCATCACCGCCTCGCAAACCTGGCGAAGATCAAGGTAAGTCCGTTCATGACCCGCTACTGTCCTAGTCGCATCTCGTTGATTTGTATCTAGGCTGAACTTGCGGTGGATGATTTTCTGCAGCCCGATGATCCCAGGATAATGAGAGAAGGCATCTGACATCCGGTCTATTTAGGAACAATTTGATCTGACATTCTTTCAGATATCACCGACAAATTTGATTACACATTTCTTTGTGGCGACCTGAATTTCCGATTGGATATTACCCGTTTACACGCTGACTGGCTAATTTCTAGGCATGGTATGTCTTGCAATTCCTCGATAATGAGCTGGGCCAAGTCTGATTATATGCAGATTATGCACAAGCATTTGCGTTTGACCAACTGAAACGGCAGATGGAGACAAATTCGGCATTTTCTGGGTTCCGAGAAGCGGCTATCAACTTTCCGCCAACTTTCAAGTATGATGTGGCGAGTCGTTCCAAAACTAAACGGCGGCGCAGTCGGCGTTCTCCCATAGACGGTAATGAGACGGAAAAGGAGGGCGGTGAAGAGGAAGAGAATGGTGAGGATGCCGAAGGCGAATCGCGTTCACTGGCGTCATCTGCATGGACCTCGCACTCCAAGGGCATTGTCTCCGAGCCAGAAGATGACGATTATTTTGCTACGTTTACCTCGAACCCAAGTTTAGCGGAAGGTGGACGGGTAGCCTTGGCTGCAGCTGCTCAGAGAGCAAAGGCAAAATGGAGGGCACTCCTCTCACAATCCGTTGTCTCGCAATCACCTCCAGCGTCTCCTATGGCGAAGTGGTTGCGGAACAAGCGTGGTCTGCGAGATGTCATAGCAACATCGAAATCTCCAGATATCGTCGAAAACCCTGCGTCGGCAGTGCCTTCGGTTGAGGATCTTCCATCGAGCCCTATTGAATCTCCACCCGACACGAGCCAACTGTTGGGACCACCACCGCCTGACAGGCAGCATATCATAATTCCTCGACCGTCGTCACGGGGCTTTTCTACCAAATCTGCCCCTGCAACCCCCATCGAGCCTCCCGATGGAGATGGAGACGCCATTGCCATGTATGATTCTTCCCATAAACAACGGGTTCCTAGTTGGTTGGTATATTTTGTAGTGAAATCGAATGATCGATCGATACTGAAATATTTCAGGTGTGACCGCATTCTATGGAAGTCGACCGTCAAGCCTGATGTCCTTGATACAGAACTGGACATAGTAGAGATGGCAAGACGGACTCGAGTTGGTACTCTGATCTCCCAAGCCATACGACCATTTTCAGGCAGAGTTCGGCGAGACTCGGGAGGCTCACCGAATTCCGAGGTCATCGCTTCCTCTACGAAACAAGACTATTTCAGTCGGCCAGCGACCAAGACAGCTATAGGAAATCGACCGGTATCATTAAATATACCCAAGCCACCTCGGATTCCTATTCGAACTGGGTCAACAGAAGTCATTAATAAAGTGCAAGACGATGGTCACATCGCTGTGCGACCGTCCACCCAATGCTCCGATGACTCCATACATATTTCTTCCACGGGTGCTCCGATGGCTCAGAAGACTTCCGAAGCTGATTCTGACTCACCGTCTCTTCCGTCGATCCCCACGGTCCAAAGTGATAGCTTCTCAGATTGTCCTCCCCCTGTTCCCCCCAAAGACCCTTTACCGACACCGCCGTCTTCGAATCGTTGGCGTTTCTTTCCTTTCCGACGGGACACTTTCCAGAGCGTTGTTACTCAGGAGTCCGCTGTTTCAACACTCAATTCCACTCCTCAGCCTGTCAAAGGCGATATTGTCTGCCTGAAATACAGTAGTCTGGATGACCGGGAAATGCGTCTCTTAGAAGGTCGAAGTGACCACCGACCCGTCATCGGTTCCTACGCCGTTTACCTGTAACCATCCTTTCCGCGTACTCACTTCATGTACATTTTTCATCGCATCACATCCATTACTTGACTTCGTTAGGCTAGGACTGCATTTCCATGATACCTTAGAGACACCGCTGTACGGTAATTTATGCATGGACTCGAAGGCTGTTGCGCTCATCAGACCTCATTTATTAACAACTCATTTCTATGTAAAACCAGTCTTGCAACCCGCTGTCATTGGTGAATGGATCACACGGTAGTACAACATGGTCTAAGAAGAGATGGTGACCTCGACCTCTACGCCGGGTTCCAAGCTAATAGAAGTCTGGAGCGGCTGTCAGAGTAATACGATTGCACAACCAATGTTCTCACAATTTGCTTGACAATCTCGCTCGAAGAGTGAAGGTCGATGAGACGTTTGTGGATCTTGAGTTCATAACGGTCCCAGGTCTTTGAGCCTTCACCACAAGGCTGAAGACAGGGGATGAGAGACGATGAGCATACGACTCGAGGGGGGACAAACCGTTTTGCGAGTGGTGATCTTGAGAACCTTGGTGGGGAGACGGACAGGCCCCTTGACCCGGAGTTGCTTGTCCTTGGCACGGTTAATGAGATCCGTCGAGACTAGATTATTTCACACATGAAAAAAACGAACGGTGAGATCAAAGCAAACAGAACAAAAACGAAAAACGAGATCAAGCACATTTTTCCAAGTTCCGAACGTTGCTGCTCGTCAATGTGATGCGTATCTTGTGGATTTTGGCAGAGGGGACGGCGCCAGCCGCGTCGTACGCTTTTTCGTCCTTGGCGACGTAACTCATTCTGAGAAATGTGTGATGAACGAGTCAGAAGGTGACTAGAAACGGTGGATGAGTCGTGCGAGAATAACCAGCGGTGCGAGGCCACTTGCCCAAGGTTTTCGTGTTGATGATTGGCGAAAGACGATTAGAGTTTATGGAATGCTAACACATTCGGCAAAAGCCGTGCGCCGTCGATTAGCTAATCAAATATCCACGTGACTCGAGCGACTGGTTCTTGGCTACAGACGGCCATGCAAGGCAAGTCGGGTCTGCCGAACCGTCCGGCGCGCTTGCTCATCGCCCATTAGGATTTAACAAGTATTACCCACCGGACTACGACGGAGAGAAACACAAGAGTCTCAATGCATACAGAGGTTTGACGTTCCGTATCTTGTCGGGGACTGACATTCATCCCTTTCACAGGCAAACATGCCCTCGGCGATCGGGCCAGAAAGCTCGACAAGGGCATCCTGATCACTCGCTTCGAGCTGCCGTTCAACATCTGGTGGTACGTATCCAAAGTTCCTGTCTCTTTTACCCAGCTCGTCCTCACACGTATGGCGTCATCGAGTGGAACATGCAATAACCACATCGGAATGGGCGTGCGATACAATGCAGAGAAGAAGAAGATCGGGTCCTACTACTCCACACCCATTTATTCCTTCCGATGCAAATGCCACTTGTGCGATGGCTGGTTCGAGATTCAGACGGATCCAAAGGTATGCCAGCTCCAACTGGTCTGTAGCATGCCCACCCACCCCCAACACACACACGCCTTCTCCTGCCTAGAATACGCGCTACATCGTCGTTTCGGGTGCAAGACAAAAGGATGAAGAATGGGACCCCGAGGAGCACGGCGGGTTCGCGATACACGGCAAGTTCAATACCCTTACATCGTGTCTACCATCCCATAACGGACGCACTGCCGCTCGTTAGACACCGACGGAAATGCGGGACCTGTCGATCCGCTCGCAGCGCTAGAGAAATCGACGGCCGCTCAAGACCACGTCAACAAGGTCCAGGTACCCCGACTCGAGTCGCTTCAAGAGGTGTCGGATCGCTACAACAGCGATCCATATACGCTCTCTTCCCTCGTTCGTAAGCGGTTTCGTGCGGAGAAAAAGGTCGAAGCCGCAAAACGTGCGGCAGACGATCAGCTCAAGGGCCGATATGGGTTGCCAGAGACGTTACGACTCGCAGCAGAAGACGATGAATCCAAAAGTGCAGCTCGGGAGCAGTGGGAGAAAGGACGAAAAGAATATGAAGCACGAACGAGCATCCGGAAAGTGAGGTTGCAAAGCTCCGCTGGACCTTCGTCAGCTTCCTCACGGGGCCGCGATCCACTTACTTTGCTGAAGGCACGAGTACTCAACAATACGTTGCGGTCCCGCGCTAAACCCCCAGACGGTCCCAAGTAGTGACATTGTGCCATTACTATCACTTTACGATCATATCACGCACCGTACCCAGATCAAGTTAGCTACCCATTAAGAGACAAAGGTCTGAGCAAGAATACGCGATAGCAGAGTAAAACAACATTAGGAATACAGAGCAGTGACACATAAGCCAAGAAGATAGTAGGATAACAGGGTGATAGGGCGTTCTGGATGGAGATGAATAGGGTCACCATGGGCGAGGGAGAAATCAGTATATCCAGCATAAAGATGGAAGCAAATAAATAATCGCAATGCGCAGACCGGCGAGACCAAACTATGATGTAAAAATCGCCCATGGTTGGTCGAGCGTATGCATCGGGCCCTCCCATTTCCAATTGTCGGCCTGATAATATGCTGACTCGCCACCATCAATCTCTCTCAAAGATCCGAGTCGAAGAGAATCAGAACGGTCTCCTGGCTCTTCGATTTTAGTTTTATCAAGTGATCCAGAACTGCCCAACGATTCACCCTCCGAACCAGACTCCGGACTAGGGTTGGTCTCGGACGAAGGAACGAGATCAGGCGTCGGTGCCTTGGAGTCATTATCTTCGTCGTCAAGAGTCGTAAAGGAAGAAAAGTCCAGAAACTCCAACAAGAATGCATCGTTGGTGGGCCCCAAATGAGGTGAGAGGGCAGTAGGTGGTGGTCCGGCATTCCCAGCTCCGTGTACAGAGAGAGCAGCGGCGGTAGCAGCTGCATCCGCGGGCTCCTGAGCCACGCCTGCAAAAATCTGACCCAAGGTAGAAGCTATGTTGCGATGGTTCTCGTCCGTGGTCCCAGTCATAAGGTACTCCGTCATGCAATCCAAGAATGCGGCGGCGTCCTCGTCAGTCTTGATGTTTTCGACCTCTTGCTGCTTCTTAAGAAGGGCCGCACTTGTCTCACCCTCCCATTCTGTCTTCACCTTCTTCGGCGACGGGGCATTACTTGCCTCAGCTTCCGAGGGAGCTGCACTTGTGATTGCAGAGACATCCTCCTCAGGCGGTCGTTTGACTCCAGCAACAGAAGAGACTGCTTCCGGTGTAGCAGAACCTTTGCCCGCCGTCGACAGTTTACGAGTCATTCGATTCGTACTCTTGCTCTTGCCTGCTACCTTTGACGGTGGTGACTTTGGAGTCTGTGGTGAGGCGGCGGCAGTCTGAGGAGTAGGCGCATTGGTGGCGGGAGTGGACGACGAGGCTAGCGCAAGAGTAGGGGACGCAATGGAAGCGATGGTTGGCGCAGCTGATGGACTGGGTGGGATGGAAGAAAAGGGTCTCTTTGTCGGCTGTGATACGGGCGGCGGAGCTTGGCTAGGCGTATGGGACTGAGGCGGAGCTGAGGGTTGAACCTGAGGGTGCGATGGCGGGGGATGCAGATGCGTTTGTTGCGGTGGGGTAGTATTTATAAGAGCTTGACGACCATTAATCGAGGGTACAAGAGAAGGGATCTGCGATGTATTCTGAGTCGGTGGTACCGCGAGAGGAGATGGAGGGTTTTTGCGAACAGAGAGAGGTTGATGGGAGTTTGTAGCGGTTTGGGCTGATGCCTTCATCACACGCCAGCGGTTCTCAAACTCCTCATTGAACTTATAAACTCGCATCTGCATGTTACGCAGATGAGACAGGGAGATGATGTATTGCGGTGGGGAAGCTGTCAAGAGCTGCCGTTGCTTCGCTACCGTCATCACCTAAGGTACGAGTCAAAGGGTGAGAGTGACGAAGACAAGGAGACAAAGCTACTCACGATAACAACCAATTGGCGGAGAAGCGCCTCATCTCTAAAAACTGCCAAATACATGTGTAGTCTTTCATCGAGTTCTGATGTCATCTTGGACACTTGCTCAAAGAGTTGATTGTATTCCAGTCGTTGCTCGTCCGCGATTTGAAGTATATTCACACTAGAGAAATCTTGACGAGCGTGAGTGGTAACAAAGGAAATACCACAAAGACTCACTACGTTGTTGGAACATGTGCTTGAGCTGACTTACCATAAACGCCGCCTGCCGAACTTGATCGTGCGATGGCAGTGGCTGGTTGAGTGCAGCCGCAACGCTTTCCTGCACGAAGGATCCATTCACCATCTTGACGTCGCCCGAAGGCACACCCACCATCCCATTTGCCCCCATAGGTTGGAGAGGTCGCTGAGCAGCCGGCTGCAAACCAATGGGCGCTCGTTCATGTGACTTGGTCGAGTGGCCCTGCGCGCTTACATTATTCTGTTGCTCCTGTTCTGCATTCCTCTTCGCTATCTGCATTTGGTGTTGGAAAATTCTCACAAGTTCGGGACGATGATGCTCCACAAAGTTGATCATTTGTTCACTAACGCGTTGACTCCGCATTTCCTGGGCGCTTGAGTGAGCAAACCGCACGGCCCAGATGAGCTGTTGTTGGTTGAGCACGGGACGAGGGTTCGAAGCCATCTCAGCAGTATTTCCAGACATAGCAGGGGTTGCATTGTTACCAATGGCCAAGGAGCTTGGACTCGGTTGATGCATCTGCTGTTGTGGTGACGCTACCCCCGGCGGGCGATTTTTAACCGTCTGGATGTAAGCGTTCTCAAAGTGCTGAAGATACCGTTCATAAGTGTTGTGAAGTTGTTGGGCGATTCCGGGCCCGGACCGAGCTGGCTCGGTACCGTTGCCAGGGAACTGGACGAAGCCTAATTGGCCGCCAATGGCAGTCCACATATCCCGCTGAGTGACCTGGTGAGGTTCAGTACCCGCCTTGGATAGCTTCGTACAAAGACTCACATGTGAGGCGCCCCCTGCGCGCACGACATGTGTGTGCAGTTGATGCAATTCGACCGACCTGCCTTCTCCAAGTGGCACGCAACCGTCTGGAGATATGGGTATGCCTTGGCTGAGGCAAAATTGATTATACGTGCTATCAAAACGTGGCTTGTCGAGTGGCATAATCGCCCCCGACTGCCGTGTCTGGTTCGGGCTTGGAACCTTCTGCCCACTTTGAGGCGCGAAGTTCCCAAGATGAGGAGTATTCGGAAGTTGACCGCCAGAAATCTGGTGAGGAGTACCTCCAGGAGGGATGGTATTCGGCCGTCCAACAGGTGTGACCGCCATAGGAATTTGTTGGTTCAAGCCACCTTGACCCTGGGGGGGCATTGGACTCCTAGCAGGCAAATTATATGGCGTCACAACAGGTTGGTTAGCCTGAGCAACGAAACCAGGCTGGGCCTGAGGATTGGGCGTTGCCGTCGACTGAGATTGCTGCGATGTGGAATGCACCATAGGATTGCTACCAAGATGTTAACGACGATCAGAACTTTAAACCATCAAAAGACCGTACATATGTGGCATGTTCGAGGGTGGTATACTGTTCGCCATCTGTTGAGTCACCATGGCGCCAAAAGTAGTTACAAAATTTTCATATACGCCTTTCCGTTTAGCAAGATCCGTGCGGAGTTGAGCGATCCTTTGCTGCATCAGAGGGTCGACGGAGCCTGCGTTGTGTGCGTTTTGCACGAGACCCGCTAAGTGACTCTCGGTCTGCGATACTATGGCGCCGTAATAACGCCTCTTCTCCTGAAACTCGGCAGGCGTCATCTTTGATACGTTCGACTGCTGGTTCCCAGACACAATCCCCTGATTAACACCAGGCGGACCTGTAGACTGCGCAGCATGATGTGGAGAACCGTGTATTTGGTCCTGGGAAGGTTGCATGGGTGGGGTGGCAAACATGTCCACGGCATTCGGCTGATTCGAGGCATGCTGAGCGCCGAGATTCGACTGCTGAAGACGGACCATTTCTTGTTGAGTGAGCATTTTGAGCTGGCGGGAAACGCCGAGGTTGTTTAGCGATCCATGCAATATGGGATTCATATTGAACGTGGCTTTCATTTGCTGCTGGGTATTCATGGGCACGCTCTGGGAATTAGACGCCATGAGGAGCTGGGAAAGATTGGCCTGAGGATCGTGGAAAACGGGGCCAGAGGGATTGATACGTTGCGCATTAAGCCCAAAGGATTGCTGAATCTGCTGAACAATCGGTTGACCTTGGCCATGAGAGAGAGCTCGGCCTCGAGCAAATTCTTGCATCTGGGCAACAAAAATGTCAGTAGACGTAAGACAAGAAAATCAGCTTGCGACAAGACATGGGCTCGGCCGGAAAACGAATATTGAATGCGGTACGGTGCCAGACGATATGAAGTTATATACGGGGTAAGGGGGTATTGGCCAGACTTATTATCCTACATACGGATAAGCCGTGCACATTTCATGAAGGCAAGGCAAAAGATTTTCCCAGACAAGAGGGCGATAAAAAAAGCTCGAGGAAAGACTTGCCTGGTTGACTTGGGAGGCGGTCAAATCACCCAGCTGCTGAGTGCGGTAGGGACCCTGGAGGGGGTTCATCTGCGGCCACATGCGACTGTGCTCGGGGTTAGAGAGCGTCGAAATCATCTGGGGGTCAGGCTGTTGGGCCTGGGGTGGCTGCTGGGGGATCTGAGACTGTTGGAGGGAATTGGAAGGGAGGTTCTGGGGGAACATGGGGTACGAGTGGATGCGATCGGCCATAATCCAAAGTCCTGGGTTTAGAAATGGAGGATTGATGGATGTTTAGGGTGCTGTGGGGCGCTACGACGGCCGAGACGGGCCCGACGTGCGGGGCACGGGTAAGAGCTGCGTCGGGAACGAGGGAGCCGTGCGCAACGACGGGGAAGGGGGTGGGCGACGGCGGCAGCAAGCACAGAGGATGCTGGTGGTGGGAGCGAGGTTGGGTCCGACCTTCCAAACACCTGCTAAGCACAGACCATAACGGACAAAGTCGGACTTTGAAATATCTTCCACTTCCATACGAAATCATTCCTAAATCGGTATATCCACAACAATTTTACTGCACAAAATATATTCGCTGCATCCATCCGTGTTCCTCCACGGATAACCCGGCAGCTCTTCGTGGGCGGCGGTAGCACCCAAAACTCGCCCATGAGCACCCCCCACGTTGTGCCCGTTCGCTACCGGCGTCCCGGTTGTGCACAATACCATATTTATCACTATCGCGTCTTGTTTGTTGTGTCCCACCCTTGAGCATGCCTCGCCCCCGCCACGGTCCGTGGTGGGTCGTGGAGTACCAACAGGAACGTGCGTGCGAAGCTCGTCCAGGTTCTCGCCCGCAATGGGGGAATGCCTCGCTTTTTCCCCCTCTCAGATTTCCATGAGCCATTAACGTTCTCCATGTGTCCATTTCGCTGAATAGAGTTATCAGATAGAACCAGACCCAAAACTCGACAAAATGTCAGCAAATCGCACGGCTGAATTTTCTTAAATATTACATCATCCATCCGAAACCAGCAACACAGCTGTCTGCCGCTGTGCAGGACCACCAATAAACGAAGGGCGGCGACCGACGCAGGTGTCAAGTTACGACGGAGGCTGTTTCCAACATTTAATTAGATAGATGCGCTGTCATGCGCTGAAAATATTCCCCCCCCCGTTCCAGGCAGTGAATTATAGTTTCGTTCGCCGACTTCAAGGTTCATACGATGCACGGGCTCGACAACACGAGCCATTTTGCCATCAACGAGAGGAACGTTCCGCACCGTACGTACATGCGGCATGTGCTGACAGCAGATAACCTGCTTCTATCTTCTGCGGGCGTCTACCGAGCAGGCCACGTCCGGCTGAAATATTACCAAACCAGTAATGTTGTCCCCCACGCACACTCGTCACAGTAAAAAGGTCCGTACGAAATGCCACAAGTGCATGGCGAACAGCCAGGTATGGGGGTGAACATGGAGGTGACGAGGCTGATGTTACAGTGTGGGTTTAAATCTATGGATAATGGTGATCGACGTCTTTCCAAAATGGTTCATGTGAACCGCGGTGAGTGTTGATATGGGTCCCAGGTCCGTTCCCCTCATTAAACGAAAACACAGTGGTCGACCTTCCAAAACGGGGACCGGACCCTGCCCATGCCCGTCAAGTAAATGACCACATTGCGTTGGGGCGGCGCGACGATTCATCCGGCCGCCACGATTGTCACTCAAGGCTTCTTCTGCTGCTCTGCCATCCGCTTTCGGACGGTTTCAATGACGGAGCTAACGTAGAGATGGTCAAATTGTTGAAGGCGATCCCTGTAGGCCTTCTCCAGATGAACGGCTATTTCAGGTGAGGACTTGGCTGGCGTGGTTGCCGTTGCGGCCGTCTGGATGAACCCAAGACGCGCCCCAACCACATCCCACGATTTGCGAGCCAACACCTGGAATGATTAGAGGTTATCCCCCATGACTGGGCAAAAAAAAGTAGCCTGATGACCAACCCGAGTAAAGCTTCCTTCCTGCATGACTGCGACATGCAACGAGTATACATCGATCACAGGTTTGCTTACATCCGGCATGACGATAGCTGTATTCATTTGAATCGATTTCCCTTGGCAATAACGAGTGTAAGCAATATCGAAACGAGGCTTGTCGAGCGGAGGCGGAACATATGTGGCGAGTGTGGCAAATTGCTCCGGGTTCGGGTGTGCATGTGAGATTTCGGTGATGGCTTGGTTAATCCGGACCAACAGGTCCTCACGCCGCTTGATCTCGAACTGCGCTCTCTGGTACTTGACCTGCCAGGAAGGCTCCTGAGCTTGATTTGAAGATGTGACAATGGCTGTAGATGCTTGAGTCGGCGCGATATCAGGCAAAGCGGAAGTAGACTGCGCTTGAGCCTCGGAGAGCGGTTGAGTAGCACCCAACTCGGCGGCGAAATTTCGCCAACAGTCGATCGACTCTTGGAGAACTTTGCGGCGTTCAATGAGCTCGGGGAGTTTGTAGACCTTTGTGTGGACCTGCGGGCGCTCTGTAGAAGGACCCAACTGGGGTTGGGAAGATGAGCGGCGGAGGTGTGGCGCATCCAAGGAAGTGTCGGAAGGAAGTGGATCAATATCGTCCGGGAGGACAGGCGGTGGCCTTGCGGGAAGTACACCGGTATGAGGTGTATCAGCGGAGCCGAGCCCCATTGACGGTCTTTTATGAATTCACCATCATTATCGTTTTACGTCTGCCGAAAAGGGGGTTCACCAGCATACCTGTCGCGCGATCTCGCTTCCCCACTTGTACCTCTGCCCTGACTTTCTTCGTGCAGCTCGTCATTTTGAGCCATCTTGATAGCCCTATCAACTCTATCTAACAGATCTTTCCGGTTCCTTGCTTCCACGCGCACCAGTTGTATCTTGGAACTCGGGATGCCGGATCGGGCTGCCATGAGATGAAGAACGGCATCGTCGATGTGGGAGATTGCTTTCTGAAGGAGAAGGTTACGAGCGCGGAGATTAGATACGAGCCTCATGCGAGTTTGGGGGTCGGCCTGCAACTCTTTCCCCTTGGAAGCTTCGGGGGATGAGTGAGGCGGCGCGGTGGAGGGGCGTGGAGGGATGTCGGACGGGAGTGTCACGATGCATGGTTTTGACAACACAGAAGATGATCCCGACTTTGCGTCTGGAAAGACCGTCTTCCGGGCTGTGGGCGATCGAGTGGACACATGGGTAGTAGTAAGTGGTACTTGCTTTGGGGGATATTGGTCGGGTATGTCACAAGTGTGTGGTATCATGTAGCATGTGGAATTCAGAGGCTGGTGGCCAACTGTCAGTTGATCCAGGATCAAAGCATAAGAATGTGAAGGCTGGCGCGCTGACGTTCGGATGGCAGGATACTTGGGCGGAGGCAACCCTGGGCCATTTGAGTGGTACAGCCACACTCGTGTTAGGCGAATATACAAGTGGTAGTGCTGCGGGAGTGCATGTACTGGGTGAAGTATAGAATTATGATAGTAGTGACCATTACAACGTGTGGTGGCAGATACATGACGAGATGATAAAGCCTTTCTGAAAAGGTGTAGGTAGAATGTTAATGGGCAGCGCTTCCCGAGCTGCTCCCACCCTCTGTCCCATCTTGTGTTGATTTAATCACGATGGCCGGGCCTGCCTCTAATATCACATCGTCGTCGTCATCGACATCGTCGACGTCCTCGTCCTCGGCCTGGTCGGGATAGAAAGCATTACCCCTGCTGAGATAAAGAGGAGATGTTGATTTCTTGGACAGGGGGGGAGGGCCGACAGCAAGGATGTGGTCGTCTTCGTCATGGGAAAATTCCTCTGGTGAGTCGCCATGTACGCTTGCGACGGAAGC